>JAJONR010015445.1:0-16157 GCA_029582245.1 Solanum etuberosum
TATATTCTTTTTATTCAGTTTTTAAGCTTTTGTATGCTTGAGTTAGTCTTCCGCTTGTAGTCAGCCAGGATAAGGGTTCGCTTGGGGACCAGCAATGGTTCTCGAGTGCCGGCCACGTCCAGGGTGTAGGCTCGGGTCGTGACATATATTCTTGTATCTGATACATGAAATTCTTAAATTATAGGTTGTTGGGGACGTTGCTCTTCAACTCCATGCAGGGAAAATGTCTTATATTGGAATAGAAATCGTCAACTGAAGCAGTATACTAAAGAAGTACTCTTTATATCATGTATTTTGAAATATAGACATATCATCTACTAATTTATTTAGGGAAACTTATTTTTGTACCTCAAAAAGTAAAATTATTTACAAGCTCATATCTCATTATTTTTATGTCCTTTTTTATTTTAAAATGACATATATCTATTTTTATTTGTGTGATGACATCAACGCCCACCTTTTTTTTCCTCTCTGAACCATCACAGTATATTACAGTATATGAATATACTCTGATGGTATCAAAGAGTAACTGAGCAGTGTTTTCATTGAAGGACTGTTTCTTCCTCCTTGATACCATCAAAGTATAATATACTCTGGTGGTATCAATAGTAACTGAGTAGTGTTTTCATTGAGGTTTGCTTCAGTCCTTCGACGAGATTACTCAATCATCCATGATACAATTACGGTATATCTACATACTGGTGTGGTATCATTGAGATATGTTTCAATTCTTGAATATTTTAATTTAAAAACAGTTTTAAAAAGAGTCACTACACAGATACAATTTTTTAAAAATTTGCAAAAAGAGAAAAAAAATTAAAAATATATTTTCTACTTATTTAGAGTTAAATAAATAAGATTGTGACTTTAATAATTTTCTCTTAATTGCTTCTTATTTATTTCTTAAAAAAAAAGTCCAATCCTATATGATATCGATAGGGTATCAATATATCGACGGAGTATCACAGAGGATTAAGCTCAGTCCTATATGATACGGATATGGTATCAATATACCGATGGAGTTTCACAAAGAATTTTTTTCCTACTAATTTAGAGTTTGATAAATAAGATTGTGACTTAATTGTTTCTTATTTATTTCTTAAAAAAAGAGTTCAATCCTATATGCTACTGATAAGGTATCAATATATCGATTGAGTATCACAGATAGATTAGTCCTATAAGATATCAATATGGTATCAAATTATCAATATACCAACAGTATATCACTGATAATTAATTCATAGTAGTGATGCTGACATCATTCGCAAAATAAGAAACGAAAAAGTAGGGTAAGCAGTAAATAATTTGAGTCATAAGTCCATTAAGGATAAATAGTTTGGATTGAATCCAATTTGAATAAATAGTTACACAATTGAATCTATTTTGTACGGTTCTTCTTTAATAATTTTAGTGTCATTTTTACATATGCCACAAGGGGTACATTATTAAGAAACGTGAAGTACCATTGTAGACTCGTTATGAAGTACCTTATTATGTTTAGTGCCATCATCACTAACATAATGACTCATTTAATCAGAGTTGAAGTATTTCACTTAGTCACAATTAAAATCACAGTTGAATGAATTGTTATATTTTTTATCTTTTGAATGAATCTTTCTTTTATTTTTGTGTATGATTAATAACTAAATAATCAAATCAAAATCAATAATAACCAAATTGATAAATATATTGCACTTAGTTTGATTTGGTTTGATTTTAATAATTTAAAAATTGATTAAATTAATTTGATTTTGATCAATAACAGATTAAAACTGATCAGTGAACACCCTTACATGAAAAATGTAATTAAGTTACAAGTTTAACATAATCTTAAAAAAAATACATATTAATCTTGGAGAAATTAAGTAAATACCCTATAAAAACAAAATAATTACAAACATATATCCCTTACATTCATACCACGCTAAATAATTACACTATATACCCTCCAACTAATTTCGTTTAACTGACACTATATATATAGTATTGGTATCATTAAGGCTGATAATTTTGCTTAATTGATACTAAATCAGTAGATATTGTATTGGTGTCACTAAGGTTTTTGTTCAAAAATTACTCATTAGTCAATGGTACTATAATAGTATATGTATATTTTGTGGTATCATCAAGGTTTCTTGTTAGCAATTATTCATTAGTCAATGATACTATAAGAGTATATGTATATTTTTATGGTATCATTAAGGTTTGTTGTTCTGAAATTACTCATTAGTCAATTATACTATAAGAGTGTGTATATATATATATATATATATATATATATATATATATATATATTTGTGGTATTATTAAGATTTCTTGTTCACACTCAACTCATTAGTCAAAGTACTATAATAGTATCATTAACTAATGAATAATTCTAAACATTAAATCTTAATTATATAAATACAGTATATATATATATATATATATATATATATACTGATTTAGTATCAATTCAGCGATATTATCAGTCTTAATGCTACCAATACAGTATATATATATACTGATTTAGTATCAGTTAAGCAAAATTATCAGCCCTAATGAATGGGGGTATGGATTGTAATTTATTTGAGAGAATGTATTATTTTTGACTTAATTTGGATTGGGTATGAACATGTAATTATTTTGGGTTTTATGACCCATTTATGTAGTTTTTCCATTAATCTTGTCAGTTACTGAAACACGAATCTATGACTCTGATACCAATATGTCGATTTAATCATAAATGTTAGTTTAGGAGATTTACGAATTTCTCCATAACGAAAGTAGATTTACAACAATCATGACTCGTGTCATTGATCATTGAAAGTCCTTACGAAGTAAATGAATTGTTACTTCTTACCGTTTAGATATCCTTTAAAAATGTGGAACGTTTTCTTTGTAAAATTAACCTAATCGTCATATTAATGTGATTTTTTTTTTATCCTCATCCATAATAGTGTATTCATGCAATATATGTAGGAAGAAAGATTGTCTATTTTTAGCCATGAAAACATTTTAAAATTTTGAATTAAACTATTCAAAGCTTTATATTAATACCTAAAATTTCATACAATAAAATCTATGACAATATATTAAAAATACATGGTAAATATCTTATTAAATTAAATTAACTCTTACCAATATAAATAATAATATTACTATAATATATTTATTGTGAGCTTATACATTATATATCTTATAAAATATGATACTATAAATTACAACAAGTACAAGAAAAGTGACACTAACTTTTTGTATATTGTGTGTATATACTTTGGAGCGATGACAATAATTCAGTGCTCCACAAGAAGAGTTTTCGATATTTTTTCAAAAATTTCAACTCCATAGAATATATTACTATTTCTTCAAGTTTCTTTCTCTCCTAATAAAACATTTTTTTAGAATAATTTTTTTTACTTTTTAGTTATTTAGAAGAAACATTCTCTTTTAACTAAGAAAGCCTCTATCTTGACGGTTCAAAGTAATTGAGTACTTATACATAGATATAACTTTGATTAATTTTGAAAATGAGAGTTTGAAATTTTTAAAATTTAAATGTGTGTTGCATCCACTAAATTCAAAAGTTTTTAAATTGGATATGAGAATTTTGAAATAAAAACTAGGTACAAATTAAAGTCGTAAAATTATCAATTTTTTAAAAATTTCAGTGGTTCTTACCACACTTTGTATCCAAAAATTATAGCAAGTAAATCAGTATGTGATTTGGTAAATCATAATTATGACTTATAAAAAATCAACTAAATCTGAAATCTTTGTTTAATTTTAATTATAAGGATTGATAGTTTGAAAAAATACAGTATGGTAATTGTATGGAGTTTTTGGTAAAATCATTCCTTATTTATAGGCTAAACCAAAGTTAGCTATCTTGAAAACGTATGAGCTTACCACCCACTCCATCCCATCCTCCTAAAAAAAGAAATCTCATATTAATCTTTTTCAATTCAAGTGATGGAAAAAGAAATCTCACATTCATTTTCTTCAATTTAAGTGAAGCTAAGGACTTCATAAATTAAATTTTAATTTCCTTCTAAATAGAATACTGAGAGAAGAAATTAAATCATATCAAATCATTTACATTAACTTTTTTGAACTTTGCCAAAATTATTGTAGATACTTAGAGGTAAGAAGACCATGAGTACAACACAATATCTAAATTAATTTATCAAAAAAATTGTTTGAAAGAGCTAAAAATTCAACGAAGAAGAGTATATAGAATCGTAATACTTAAAAAGTGGTGTAATTTTTAATTTTCTAGTTAAGGTTTTTAATTATCTTTGCAATTCTAAAAGAAACTCTAATAATACTAATAACTTTATCCTCATATCTTCATTAAAGAAAGTGTATCATAAAACAATTCTCATGTTTTCATGACACGCAATTGGCCGTGCACAAGCTAATATCCCCAAACTTGATGGTCGTACAACAAAATTGAACACCCAATTCACCAAATTCATTCTATTTATCAGTTGTTTTCCAATTCCTTCACAAAATTGAAGAAAACAATTTTGTTTCACAATGAAGAAAATAATGAATTATTTTTATTTGGGTTTTAGTTCAACTGAGGGAGGTTGTTGGATTGCTCAAGATTTATTGTAGAAGACGACTGGAAAGGATAAATCAAGAATGTCACGATCCAAAAACGGACATGATGGCACTCGTCTTATCCCACCAAGATAAGTCAGCCTAAAACTTAACTAATACAATAAATGTGGAAGTAAAACGAAAATAAACGTTCAATAATATAAAATAATAAGGAAATTTATAATCAACTTAAATATACCCCAAAAACCAGGTTGTCACGTGCACAAACCTCTAATGTATTACAATAGATTTAAAAGAAAACACAGGTCTCAAATGATGTTGTCTCTAAAGTAGAACAAGATCATAAATAGGAGTAAGAAGGTTTGATGCGACGACAAACAACTACCTCACAAATCTCCATTGGAAGCCTCGAACAAGAAGAGAATAGAGAGTATCATGAAGATTCAGACTCATAACCTGCACAATTGTAGAAGTAAGGGGTGAGTACAAAACCACACGGTACTCAGCAAACAAACTCCTAAACACAAAACTAAGGGTATAGAATACGGGTACTCCTACCACCCCAACCGAACCTCCACATCTACAACCTGCATTAAACCAGTCCAACCTAACAGTTCACAATTTACATAGCACACAACTCAACAATAACACTCTAACAATTACAGGTCCTCAACAACAAGCACAATATTCATCAATAACAAGTTTCATAGAAAGACACTCACAAGTTCACAAATGATAAAAATATGCAATGCAATGCCAAGTATGGTGATGCATGTCTGACCTAGTGATACACACCCGCTATCTCTCAGTCCTGGACCCATGAGGGACATATCTGTCTATGTCGTGGCTATGTCGTGGCGTGCGACACGATCCTCGATAATAAAATCTATCGTGGCGTACGACATGTCCCTCGAATCATAATATCCATCGCGGCGCATGACACGTCCCTCGAATCATAATATCCATCGCGGCGCATGACACGTCCCTCGAAATGGTATATCCTTTTTAATTTCTTATTCTTCCTCAATTCACATAATACTTGTTACAACCATGTCTCAGAACCAATGCAAATGACATGTTCAAACAATTAATATGGAGATGTCCATTTTTATAACAATGCACAATTCACAACAACACAATTATGCTACAACATCAACAATGAATCAATAAGCCTTTCAAACCATTCTCAACACATCACACACCAATAATTAATCACATTGCCTTTTATTATCCCTTTTTCATTATTAGAATTATTCAACATGGACAAGTCAACCCATCACCAAGTCCCATTACTCACCAACACATACCATAAGAAAATACACGATTCTATACACTTAACAAGGGTTGAGAAATCCACTTACCTCAATTAATCAACAATTTACTCCGAGACTTGAGCCTTCCCCTTTCGTTGGACTTCCAAATCAATGCAATCTATTCAAATAAATCATCACAATAAGATTTTAAACTAACAACATTCATATTACTATATGTCTCGCCTAGACCCAAAAACTCACCCAAATCTATAATAAGTTCTTAATCTTGATGCCAACTAATATACCAATTACCAAGTCTCATATTTCCTAAACTTCAAGCCTAGAGTTAAGTCTCAATTCATCCAATATCATAATCTAATGATATTCATATAATATCATACACCTAATATTTAATTACATATACCAATATATCAAAACTTGAATCATAACATGATAATAATAAGGAAAATCAAAGAAACAATGAAGTTAAGTTACGAACAAAAATCACGAGAACACATTGTTTCAGAACCTCATATTGTTATACCCAATATTCCTATTTATTAATCTCAATCATCATGATCCAATTATAGCCTCAATCAATACAACATAATTGACCAGCAACACCCTCTTTCTAAATTCCAAAAATTCTTTATACAAATATACCAATTTCCAATTTCTTTTTATTCCAAATCTATTTTTCCTTGTTTCCTTATTATTACCTTATTAATATTGTCTACTCACTATGTCTATCCTAGATCAACAGACTACATTATAAATAATAATTTCAATTCCCACTCATGCACACATAAAGTAGGCTCTAACGAAAGAAAACTCCACATACCAGAAAAGAAATTTATCTTAATCCTAGAACGGAATATAGACATTGATACAACAGGAGGCTCGAGAGACCTCGAGCGTATACGCTACCCTCGGAGAGACTTTTCATTTTCGTTAGAGAAATTGTTAGTATCGTCAGTTGGTGCTTTGAAGTTTGCTAAGCGGTTCTTTGTACGCGGAGTGACTAAGTACTTTTTTCCAGTCTCCTGTCACATGTTAAGATCCTTAGTTAGTTCCATATCCCTTGTTCATGTAATGAGGGTTATTATGTCTAAGAATCTTTCATTGTCGTATCGTTTACGGGAAGCTGGGTACCGGGTGTATACTCGACGCACGACGCCTCCTAGGAGACACTGGAATCGGCATTTCCTCGTCTTTCACTCACCGAACGGTCTGTGTCCTCTCCCCTTTTGGATCTGGTTAAGCGCAACCACTGATAAACACTTAACCTCTTATCAACAAGGTTATAACCCAAATTAAATATCCATTATTACTTATCCCTTTTGCTATAGAATACTTAAGCATGTTATTATCATTGACAATTGATAAGAGAAAATTGAAAACACTAGAAAAAGTTTGTAGTACCTGCGGAAGTTGTTTTTGACTTTCGGATTTCCTTTTTCTCCTTAATTATATGATCTAAAACTATTAAACCCTACCAACTTATTTCAACGCATGAGTCAAGTGATATAAGGTATTAAATAAATACGGACTTGACTCATTAATCACCAACTAAATAAATTAATTATTTAATAAATATCTGTCAATTAAATAACCGATTAACCGTGGTTATCAAATAGTTTAAAATTTTCAAATCAACTTCACAAACTGATCAAGCATGACTTGAGAAAGCTTAACATAGATTTTGGGTGTAAAGTTAATTTCTTGACAAAAATTAATGAAAAGATGAATATGGTAACTTTTCAGATAGATAAGGAATGTCTTTTTTTTTTATCATTATTATATCATAAGATGTAATCTAGATTTAGCCTACGAATAAAGGGTGTTTTTAGTCCAAAACTCTAATTATATGAACCAAACTTGAGATGTGGTATGTAAAAATATTTCACTTTTTCTTTTCTTCTGAAATGAATATAAGATTTACTTTAAGTATTTGATACAACGAATATGCATATTTTATTAATATTATTTGAGAGGTTTTTAATCTAATAATTGTTTAACTTTAAGAAGACTATTATGAATTGTGATTGTCGCTTTCTTGAATTGGGATTTAACATATTTGGGTTCAAACTTCAAAGGAAAGAAAGTTTGGATGTTTCTTCTCTTTATTGAATTTTTTTAGTCTTTTTATTATTTTTTGGTTCAAGATTTCACACTTTTGGTTTAAGCTCGTTTATAACTGTTTTAAACATAGAGAATAGAATTGCAAGATTTTTTTATTATTTTTAAGAATCATGTTATATTATTCGATAGTAAACCATTGTAAATAAATCTAAAATAATGTTGAACTTTATTTAGGCATATAAAAAAAAACAAATGTCAACTGCAATCCTACTACTCCCTTCAACATTCCGCTTTACATATACTTATATAGGATAAACTATCTTATTAGACATACATCACTACTATATATATTAATATTATCTTTACTTTTAAATAATTACATATATTATCACTTTTAGTATTTTATACCATATATTAATATATTATTTGAAGATATAATTAGATACTCACATCTCTTAAAACTAGGATTGATTAATTATCTGCTTAATTAACTCTTTCACTCCAAATCAACCACTATCTCTTAATTCTTCCCTCCCATATTTATCACTCAATTATCTCTCCTCTTTTCTGATTCAAGAATTTCATCATACAACTTCATTTCAACAATAGCTAATCTACTTTCTTCTTCTCAAGATATCATCATCATGACCGACAAATTCTCTTGAACTCAAATATTATTCTGTATTGGTCATTTATAACGAGATCAAATCAAAGTAACTGCTACAGAGAAAACTTTCAATTTAGAGTGGGCCTTGATTGTTTGTCTTCGGAAGAAATGAATCTTAATTTTGATTATGTTATGCCACAACGCAAAAGGATCAAAGGGAGTATTGTAGAGAGTTTGTGTTTGATGGTGTTCTTCTAAGACTTTTTTTGGGTACTGTGACATGAATGTGGTAGTACCAATATTACTTTGATATAGCCCTTGAAACATGTGTATCCAATAAGTAGTAATCTTAATTAAGATCTGAGTTGTATTTTTAGTAATGGGGTATCTGAACATGTAAATGTATCCACCATTAAATTTCGGATACATGATTTTTAACAACACGATGATATTAATGATACGATAGATACTCTACAGTCCTGATTTGTTCTTAAATTCGTGTGTTTCAGCTACATTTCATATTTAGATACACATAATTAAATGTATATGCTTATTATGTATTCAAGATACATGTTTTTGGATATAACGTGTGAAATTTAGATACACATAATTAGATATATATGCTTCTTCTTTTTGTATATTCCATATTTAGATACACATAATTAGATGTATATGATTACTATGTATTCGAGATACATGTTTTTGGATATAACATATGCAATTGATACTTGATACATCAAATTAATACTAGATACATATAAAATATACATGAAATTAATATTAGATACATATAAATAGATACATAAAATTAATACTAGATACGTATAACAAATACATGAAATTAGTGCTAGATACTTCTATGATACACATGAATATACGTGTATGACACTCATGTATCTAAGTGTTTAGTTTGTTGGATACATCATATATTGATAATAGATACATCAAATTAATAAATTTATTATTTTAAGAGTAATAATTTGGAATTAATCAAATTACATTACCAAGATATACATGTTTTTATCTTATATTAATAATATTAAATTAATGAATTTACTATTTCAAAAAATAATAAAATGAAATTAATTATTTATGTATTTTGAAAATCCTCAATTACTCCTCTAATTATGGAAATCAGTTACAACCAATTAATTTAAATAAATAAATTATGTATCTCAATTTTAAAATTTGGCAGATACATGTATCCTAAGCATGAAGTATGATAGAGGAAGTAATATTTGAAACTATTGGGAATCTTAAAAATTAAGACCTAAACTAGTGGAATTTATGCGGTTTGCCCTAAAAAATAATCATAAATAAAAAAGACACATTTACTAATTAACTCTTTTAACTCTTTTTAATATACTTTATTTATGTCTTATTCATCAATATCAAAATCAACAATGATTTTCTTTTCTTTTTTTAAATTTTACAATATTTATATTTTAAAAAAGAAATAACTTTAATGGTAAAAAAAAAAAAAAAATTAATTAATTCTATTCTAATTTGTAAATTGACAAATATTTTTAGTAATATGGGAATATCACTATCTACCATCTCAAATGCATATATTTATAAAGGGTAACAAACTAATTATGAGTACAACGAAATTCAAAATAAAAAGGGGAAAAGTCAAATTTATCCTTCTATACTAAGCAAAAATATTCAAATATATCCTTCTATTTGAAAAGTCTATCCTACGTGACACTGACATTTTGGTGAAGTGGACACCACGCGGCATGCCACCTCACCATCCCAAAACAATTTTACACCCTATTCTTCATTTTTTTTCTTCCACTACCACTATCTCATTCCCCTCCATCACCACTGCCACATCAAAGTACAATTGCATCCTTATTCCACTAGATAATCAAGGTGGTCAAGTCAAGAGAAAACTCATATTACACATGATGTTATTGTTACATTGGCCATGCCGTTTGAATGTGCTTGTTAACATACTCTTAATACCTATGATTATTGAGAAGCAAAACTTAAAGAGTATAATCAAGAGGCACTGTGTAAATTTGGAAAATTTCACTTCCCACCAAGACCTCTACTAGCTAAAACCAAGAACCAAATGAAGGGGAGAGAGATGGTCATGTGTCCAGAGAATAATTAGTGTAAGCACTCAATCGACGTGCTTACAAACAATGCCCACTGCTTAGCACAATGGTAAAAAAGGTAGCACTTCTTTTCAGTATTTTCGTCTGAGCAAAGTAGCAGCATGAATGAGTTGGGAAAGTATTCCTCGAGCGAATAATCTATTAAGGTACATTGGCATACAGTAGCACCATCAAGCAAAGGTCCTGTAGCAGTTACAGTGACTGAAGTATGACATTCCCAGATTCAGACTCAAAACATTCCTCCAGTTCTTGTTTTCCTAGTAGTCTAGTGGAGGGCACAAATTTCGTGTCATCAGGACAGTCAGATGATTCAAGCTCCAGAGGAGTTACACAAAACTGGCTGCCAAGTGCAGAAATGGTTCTATTGATGAATTCTTGTCGAGATATATAATCCTTCATGCGGCAAATAAAGTCCGAATGGTCTCTTGCCTGAATAACCAATAGGAACACTCTCTCAGAGACAAGCAAGCAAATTTTTAATGTGCATCGGAAAAGTAACTTGTGCAAACAAAAAGTAGTGAAGAAATTGTCAAGTAGAAAATGAGTTTGCATATAATAGGAACTACTATAAACTTAGGCATGAGATATTTAACTCAACTTACGTAGAGTAAAAAAAGCCACGAGCAATAAACTAGATTGGGAAATGGTAACAAGAACCTGATGCCATGTGATAAGAATCATCAACATAATATGAAATATCTCAAAAAAAGGTACCACCGTCAACTGTACCAAAACTTCAACATTCACTTACATAATTATCAAGCATTGGCATATTATAACAAATTCCTTCCCATATCCTCCAAACCTAGAAGTTGAATGCTTTCTCTAGTTGAACACTGTGCATCTTATACTACAATCCCTCATGATTCCAGTACTATCATCGATGAGAAAACAACATCAAGCAAATTGCAAAGTCAAATAAAATTAAAACATGTTCTACAATTATGGGATGGTATAACGCAGCTGTCAAGACATTACCAGAGTAATTATTACTTGTGCAAATGTAATTAAAGATAAGAGAGCAGAGTACAAGAAGGATCAAAAGGTGCAAATGGAGAAGCTACCCATGCTTCATCTTTTCACCACAATGTCAGTATCAGCTTACAGGTATTGACACCATCGGGCTAAGAAGAAGATTTATGCAGTGCAAGAATTACACTACTATTCCCTGTAGAATGTAGTAATGTACTATATGTTGGAGGGAAGAGAAAAGCTATTTCTGGCTATAAAAATGTTCTATTAATGACTGCCTGAACAATATCCTTCTGTTAATTACATAGCTGTCCCATATGATGCAACATACAACAAGAATGAAATTTTGGCATCAATCTTAAACACGGCTGAGATTATTCTGCCAACATCTTAAATCAGAGTGTTTCAAGAAACACAAGGTCAAAAAATCAGCTGCATCATCAAGTTCTTTAAGAAAATGCTCATAAGATTATTTAACAAGTAGAACAAGGAACTTGCAAAAGTATTAGCAGACCTGTCGATAGTCAGGAGCTCGTTTTGGAAGTTTGAGATAACCCATGTTCATCATCTCATAATCCCACAAAAAGGACGTATGATGAACCCAACGCCCTTTTGTGATAGATTGAGCATTTCCCCCAAACTTGCAGTTGCCAAAAACGTAGTCTGTGATCATGTAGAAGTACAATATGAAGTTGGTTATCTAAGAAAGTTGGTGAGCAAAAAATGAAATAATAATTCTTCAAGTCATATTAATGTGGGAGCTGAAAAAAAAAGACAAATTCAAGCAGTCAGATGGATAGTGACAGGTGGGGGGGTAGTATTCACCATTCTTATAAGGCTAAGTAAGACACTGTACATAGAAACGGGAACCAACAGCACAGAGAGGAAAGAACATAACATTGCTAACAATAAGAAATAAGAATACAGAAAAAGAAGCATCCAAGTGGTCATCCAATGAATGTGATTTTTCTTGTCAGGAAGTTAGCAAGAAAGTTCTTGAACCTTATATTCCAGAAACAATTAAATCTATACAAAAGGAAGTTCCCTTAATGAGTCATGAGTGCGGCGTAAAAGTTTTATCGGAGGACAATCACCATCATAGAAGAAGTTCTTACTACAGCATCGTCAGACTGACACTCAACCTTAGTTTCTAGACCCCAGTATATGCACAAATACATTGTTGGCCAGATGAAACTTCCAGTTTCTCTTTGTTAGTCAAATAAGTTTTACTAATATTGTGCAAACAAAACAATACAGCAAAGCATAAGCAAGTGTTTCCTCCTTAACAAAGTTTAAAAGCAAGTAGTTTTTTCTTCTTTGGACAAGTAAAAAGTGAACTGTTCTTTCTCTCTCTTTTCTTTTTTGGATCTTGAAGAAGAAAACCTGCAACACTTCCTGCAAATACGCTGGACAATCAATGATGAACAATATCCTTGAGCAAAAAAAGTACCATTTTCACGAAGAGAGAAATCCCCAACTCCTTGAAACACTTTGCTATACAGCTGTCCACTCCATGACATGATGGGCCTAGGATATGGTTGTACACTAGGGAGAGCATCTGTGTTGCATATGAAAGTGATGAAAACTGTCCGGTGATCGACAATTACAGTGCCCCCTCCAGAAAACCTCTTAACTACTGGAATCTTGTCATGTAAAACAGAACCGATTTCAAGAAGTTCAGCTGGTTTTCTGTGAAAATGGTTAATGCTGTTATATAAAATTACACAATCCAAAACATACAGCAGTAAAGTTTTATCATTACAGCTATGGCATTCAAGTACTCATAGCTTCTTGCATCAATTAAAAACTGAAAGATCAGAATTTGCACACCAGAAGTGTAGGTAATACTGAAGGCTTAGCTCCAACCAATATATGGTCTACATGATATCAGCAAGTGGAAAACTGGCCTTGTTGTCAGTGTCTTTATGACACACATATGGAGTCATAAGTTGACGATGATAGCTCACTAAGTAAGAATCTTTACAAATTATTCAGGACAAGTGGAACATTTTTGATTCATAGAAAATTTATCTCTGATTACTTTTTCTCCAGAAACCACGCAGATGCTGATATTCTGCAAGTCCACTATGTTAAATCAACCAGTAAGAACCTTTACAAATTATTCTTGACATGTGGGACATATTTGATTCATATAATATCTGCTTACTTCTTTCGTTCAGAAACCACACAGTTGCTGATATTCTGCAATAATCTCATTCATTGATTGTTTATTGAGCTGTTAAAGGTATCATTTCCCCCCCACCTCCTAAAAATGACCATTAAGTAGATGTAAATGAAAAGTGACACCACACACATCCTAGCGCATCCATCATCCAGTGTGAGATATAGAAACAAGTGGCCTTTGCCTCTTCCTTTTGCAACTTTTAATAGTACCTAGGAACAACTTAAAGATCCTTCTTTTTTCTTGTGATAACTAAGAAACTCCCAGTTCCAGTGGCATGCAGTTCGAAATCCAGTGGATAACGAGTCTGGCTCATCACCCTTCTCCACTGAAATACTAGGTTTTTGTTTACGTCAGGATACAAATTTGTGACGTGCTCCTAACCCACTTGAAAACCTTTCTTTCAAGCTACCATTTTTTTATATGTCTGAAGATGAAGTTGATAGAATAGTGAACATCCTAGAAATTCAGATAGCATCCCAACCAAATCACCCTAATAATTCATTGTAAAGAAACTCTTCAAATATGCTTACTCCACTCAAAGTCACTTCTACTATTCAAAGACTTCTAGAACTACAATTATGAAGCGAAAACAAATACTCCCTCTATTCCAATTTATGTGATCCACATTCCTTTTTAGTAAGTCCCAAAAAGAATTAGAGATTTCTTAGAAACAATTTAACTTTAAAAAGTCTTAAGATATGATTTATACCCACACAAACATCTATGATTTGTTTTAGAAACAAGTTTCAACAGTCTTTCTTTTTTAAACTTCATATCAAGTCAAACAACATCACGTAGATTGGGACGGAGGGAGTAATGTTTCACACTCCTAAACTTTATTTCCAATCAAGCACAACAACAAACTCAGTATATATGTATATACATAAGCCACTCATGGCAAAAAGGCACCAATTACTATCACACATTCTACTAAGAACTATGGGTTAGTCCATCATTTAACAAAAAGACCCAAAAAGTTATAACAACCCACAAAGAATTGATCTTTGTACAACAAACCCACCAATCGAAACAATCACGAAACATGTCTAGCAAAAAGTATTATGGAAAAAAGAAAAGTAACATCATCATACCATAATAAAGGGTGAAAATTGATAGCTCACCCTGAAATCCCCATGACAATGGTGGGTTCATTGGTTCCATCATTCACGATACACCAGTTATGAGATGTGGTCCTTAGTAGCCGCTCCTCCAATTGCAACTGCTGCATAATTGGGACTCCATTAAGTCTAACAAGATTCATCAATGGCAGCAGCCCTCGTAAACTCATCGCAAAAAAATCAAATCTTTACTATTTTCTTCTACTAAATAAACGATCTGTATGTTCACAGATGAATTGGGTCTTCCCAAATTTCTCCAGAAAATCTGTAATTGTGTATTCTCTCGAGGAATTTCAAGGAGAAATCAAAAGTTCCTTTTTTTCCCTCAAAGAATTAAAGTCTAGCGCCTACCATATTTTAGTTTGACATTCAATACGTTTACGGCTTTAACTTCACATTTTTTATTTTAAATAAGAAGAAAAAAAAACGAATAATTATATTAAGATTCGAAAACTAAACCGTTAAGACTTGTTTTTCTTTGTTTAGAAAATAATAAATATTATAAAATTTAAAGAAAATATTAAATTGATCTAATGTTATAACATGGTGGTGGTTGTAGGTAGTATATTATGATATAGTAATTGGCAACAATGATTAATCGTGGTTAATTAGCATTGGAATGATATTGATAGCTAATGACAGTGCTGAATGACAATGACGGTTGACGATATTAAGGTTGACTAATTATTGTAAATATCGATAGTGATTAGTGGATGTTAAAATGATTGGTTGTAATGATTGCAAATGATGGCTAATGGTGATGACAATTAATTTTGGTGATTGAGGGTTGTATTGGGCCAAGGATGGTGGTTGTGGACGGTAGGGGTGGTGATTGACGATGGTGATAGTAGTTGTGGCTGAAATGATGATTGTAGGATGAGTGAAAGTAGTTGGAATAACACTGAACTATCATTTTTATAGATATCTTAAATGATATTAAGATTGTTATAGATCTTAAACATTCAGCACGATTCAAATTCATTAAGGTTTTAGAATAAGAAAAAAGATACACTATGATTAAGATTTAGATCTTAAAAACAAATAAATTTAATGACTAAAATCTAAATGATTTAAGATTTTCATAACACTTCTTTTTTTTAAAATTTTAGATTCTGGATCCCGAACTTCAAATTAAAATATTGACCAAACTGTTAAATTAACAATTTCAAATATATAAGGCCAAATTAGAATTGGTGCAAAATTTACTTTGAAAATCCATATCTTCTTTTTGTAGTAGTAATTATTTTATTTTATTTAAAAAAAAAAAAAAAA
>JAJONR010015446.1:0-20877 GCA_029582245.1 Solanum etuberosum
GGAGGAGGTCTATTAGTTATGTTATCAAATTATCAATGCTTACATATCCATTGTTTGAGTCTCCAACGATTATTTCAATAACTACATATTCGATTTGACCTATAGACGAATAATAGCATTGAGATTTCTCAATATCTTGCTAAGAATAGCTAAGATTTCCAGAAGAAAATGTCGTTCATTTAATGAGAAGTACAACATCAATAACAACATACTCAGTGTAATGGTCTAGGAAGTATAGAGTGTACGCAGACCGCCTTTACCTTAGAGGTGAGGTAGAATTTCCACAAGAAAATGTCATTCATTTGATGAGAAATAAAAAAGAGTATCGAAAATTCGAGTGACTGAAGCTAACACAACTCCTTTCGAAGAAGTAACATACAATTAAAGACTGCATTTTATCTGTAACTCTCGAAGAAAGAAGAATAAAGATGAGACTTTCTATCTACTAAAAAGTAGCTTCTGGCATCAAATTTTGTTAATATGTCAACTTCAGTGAGATTCAATCTTCAATATTACATGTGAATTGATACAACCTTGTTTCAGAAACTACATTTTACAAGAGGTCTCAGTAAATACCAAAATCATGATCACTGTAAAAATTGTCTGAGTTGCATAGACATATTTGGTACAGATATCCTGTCAGTTAACATACAACATGGTTGCTCTGGAAAACCTTCGAGCGAGATGATGAATGTTCAAGTTTAGGACATGAATCTCATTGATAACAGAAGGTTACTACCATAAACATCTGGGAGGGGTAAGCAGGGTACCATAGGAAAGACGATGAGTGTGAAGACGAGAAAAAAGATGACCACCAACTTTCATTTGTCCGTCAACTTGTTAAATTCTGTTAATTGCTCTGACCTGCATGGTTAATTCACTGGTAAGAGCGTTGACATGAAAGTACTAAAGGATTAGAATCGATTCTCAATTCATTTTAATTGATTAACAAGTCAACAGCAAAGTTGCCGTTTGATATGCTACATCATAAATCAATACTAAATTTAGGTTTTATTACTTATGGCAGAACATTGCTCAACTATCTCATATTTCTAAATGTGGTGCAGTAAACACACAAGTTATCTTTTTGGAAATCCAAGAAGTAAGCAACTTTTATCCAAACAAAAGAGCATCAGAAGTCGGTCAAATGCTTAAGTTTTTGATGAAGTCATGGATAACTCGTTTCAAGTACCTATTTTGGAACGCTATTACTATGCTAAAGACCACCAAGGAGAGAATGCAGTCTCTCTATATAAATGACTTTTCCACGGAGCTAACAACTCTGTTTCACGTATATAAACACTTCCCATTCATTAAAAAAAATATACATAGGAAGACGAGGAAGAATTTGTCTGAAAATGTGTGTGTGAGTTGTTACACCCTCGGGAAGTTTCACCAAATCTGTCAGAGAATTTTAGGATATACCAGAACACCTCAACACATAATGAAAATTGGAAAGCAGCATAACAAGATAAAAAATTAGGAGAACTGCTAAATTCCACACTAACGAAATGCATCTTATACCCTTCCTCCAGTCCCCTAAGGAAAATGGTAATATTGCTTCTTTACAAGGAGAGAACAAAATTATCACAGTATAAATAAGTGCTGTCCTTCAAAAATCTGGCCAAGTTTCTTTTCCTTCAGGGTCGGCAGATTGTTTAGAGCCAATTGATCAATTCAATCAAGTAATCTGAACTAAACACTCACCAGACTGAAGCCTGACTCATACCAAGCCCATTACAGGTAAGTATCATCCCTTTGAATCTGGCTAGATATTCCTGTATTCGAACACCAAGTAGTCAGAATGCAGTGGCAAGCATCAGAACTCAAACAAAGGAATTTAACATGATCGAAGTGTGGAGGTCCTTACTGGCAAGGTATAATTATTTATCTCATAGTTTCCATTTAGATCATAGTCAAGTCTCTTATCAGGATCACTTAACACTGCAATGGATGTAAATTGGTAGCTATTAGTGACTGCATAATGTAAGCGGTGGATAATATCCCATTAACTATACATTGTTATGCTCCACATAGGGGTCCAGGATACTTTCTGTCTAAATTTTAAAGAACATTGTGCAACAAGTATAAAGAAAAGGATGTAGGCATCCAAAACTAGCGAGTTTCTAATTTTAAAATAGAACGCATATAGATTTCAGGATCAGAACTCAATATAAAGATTGATGGACAATGAAAAATTTGTAGGGAGAATTTGATGTTGGCAATACATTCCATATAAAGCTACTTCAAGCAAACAACATACAAACCATTTTTTCTCTCAAACATTTAAGTAAAATAAGACATCACATGGTGTCAAACTGTCAATGGTAAAAATATCGAGAGATCAAATTAAGTTCTAGCTAAATCATACAGGACAAGTAGCAATAATCAGCATCATGTGGCAAGGGGATATATGAAGTTATTATGCCCAAAATTAAAATAATTACCCGAATAAGCTTCATTAATCTCTTGAAATTTAGTGGTTGCTGCATCATTACACTTGTGTTTGTCAGGATGCCACTTCTGCGCATTTCAATCAACGTGAATGATATGACTGCAGTCAGGAACACGCTCCCTTAAATAAATGCGAGCTTGCACAAAGAGAGAGGACGAGACATAGAGAGAACTCAAAAATAGAGGAGCTGTAGCAGGTGCTGCTCGATGAAATATGGATGACTAACCAGTGCAAGTTTCCTATAGTTTAATCTGATCTTCTCATCTGATGCATCATATTCTACTTCAAGAACCTTGTAATAATCCTTAAAACAAGCAAAAGAACATATCATCAGAAGATCATCAAGTAAAATTAGGAAAACATATGACAATCTATAATCCTTTACAGATAAAAGAAAGTATTAGAAAGAAAATAATTTCATTACGACAGAAAACATATGCTAGTTCCTATATGCCAGTCATATTAAGGATGAACAAGAAAACCCTGACGCTACTCAAATCTTAGCCAGCAATAAAACTGGCAATGATTCTTTAGAGGAAACCTTATCATATTAATACTACCATACATTTCCTTTTTTGGTTAAGAGTAAGAATGCAGGCGCAAAGCCAGAAATTTATATAATAGGATTCAGAAAACACTAGAATGTCATAGCTGAGATTTGAACTTGCTACTGAAACAACTTTTGAACCCCCTTTACCTACATTAGAATTTTCTTATATGCGGCCCGCGTTAGAGGGGAAGATTAGCAAAGCGGGAAAAGGGGGTTCAACAATCTATATATAACAAAAAAAAAAAGTAATCAGTTCTACCCTATTGCACAGTGTAATTTTTCAGCAAACAGGATTCAATTGAACCCCCTTTCCTCTTACTAGCTCCACCCCTGGATGTGGGATAGTTGATAACTTTTTTCCAAGTCCCTTGCCAATATCATAAACAAGGAGTGGCCTAAAACGCATTGAATATAATGCCAACGGTTGATTTTAATTAAATGAGTAGAGCAAATCCAAAAATAACCGACAAAGAGAACTTAAAACTGAAAAATAAAGCCTTCTTCAGTGAGAACACTGCCTTGAAAGGGGTTTTTGTTAAAGCATTTTGTTGCTTCTTTTTCTGCAGTGGTCTGAAGGAAATAGATCAGTTCAAAAATGATGGAAAATAATTTACTTATTCATGAATCTCAATACATCCCTGAATGATCCTTACAGTTCTCCATAATTCTTCACAAATCTCCACACATAAAAATAGCTAGCAACACCCTCTATTTATAGTAGTACCAGACCTACTTTGACTACAACAACAACAACAACAAACCCAGTATAGTCCGAAAAGCGGGGTCTGGAGAGGGCAGAGTGTATGCAGACCTTGAGAAGGTAGAGAGACTGTTTCCGGAAGACCCCACCAGACCTACTTTGACTAGAAACTTGAAAACATATTCTAATATGAATTAGACTACAAATCCTATATAGACCTAAACTAAATAGATTAGCAAGTACCAAGTCCTAAACAAATTGGGTTTCTCTACTCCAATTTTGAATTAGTCTTCCAACATAAAAGAATTGCAACTTCATTTACAACAGATAATTCTGAAGCAATTTCTTGATTGTGGTCTTAGAAAAATGAAATGGTGCAACTACCTAGAGAAATTTTGCCCAATAAATGGAGAAAACCCAAGAAAGAAAAAGATGAATTAAACACAAATGAAAAAGAAGAAGAAGAAAAAGAAAAAGAAAAAGGAAAACCAAATTGAAGAAGAAGATTACCTTGTATTTGTAGGTGGTCTTATTATCATCCTCCATATGGCTGCCAAAATTAGTTCTTCACTGCTACTTCAGTATAATGCTTATAGACATCTAACAGGAGATATTGCAAAACATTTTTCACATAAAAAAGAGGACAAAATGCAAATGGCTCAATTATCTTTTTTGAGTATCTGAGATTTTCACTCCATGAAAAATATGGTTGAAATTTGAAGGCCTCTGAGAAAAAAAAGAAAATGAGAAACAGACAAACTGATGACAGAGACACACAATTAAGAGAAGAATTCACTTTTTTTTTGAAGATTCTTTCTTTTTTCCTCCTTAAAGTTATTTACTTTATGATAATTGTCTATTAAATTTTGTTACTAGAATTCAATCAAATTGATAGGAAGACTAGGGCAAATTAGGGCTCCTAAGAGTTGAAGGATCAAGAATTACTCCTAATTCATAAAAGAAAGAATAATAGAGAGAGAAAGAGAGTGAATGCCTGCTCTTAGAGAGAGAAAAAAAGAATTCTCAATTTACAATCCCTAATTTTCCTATTTCTATTTTACAAAGAAAATAACTTCAGTTGGGATGGTAACAAAATAGTCCAGCAAAGAACTGTCCTTTATGGATAGGAGAAGGGGGGAGTCAGCTCCTATATTATTTTTGATAGAAAATGTTTTATCCTTAAATTAGTTGAGTCTTGTGTCTGTGAAACTGTTTTATAGCTCTGATTAGTCGAGCATCAACACAGGTGAGGTGGAAGTATGGTCATTTATGAACTAATATATGATCATTGATAAATTTAAAAGTTTTTTGCCTCAATTTATCCTTTTTCATATTTTTAAAATTCCTTTCTCAAACCGAATTATCTTTTAACTTCAAAATTTTAATCAATGTGATATTTATCATAATAACATTACTAGTCGAACATTTTTTTCTAGTTCTTGAAAATTGGACTATTAAAATTTTGACTCGTGATATGTAATGGTCCACAATGCAGGGGATCATTATGGTCCCAAATCACATAAGTATTTTGGCTATTTATGTGTTAGTGTCAAATACAACCAAATGCCTCATCATTGGCTTTGTAGGGCAACACCCAGAGGCTGTAACCTCCACGAATACTTTTGGACAACAAATATTTTATTTTTATTTTCTTCCGGAACACACATTGAAGTCCGACTAAATCCAAATTCGCGCCGGAAAGTCCCCACATGGGGTAAAAGCTCCCTAACAGCTTGGACATCAAATATCAATTCAACATTTCAAGTACTGAAATATTTGCTTCTGGACACATTTCAACATTTTAAATACTGAACTTCAATATCTGCAGATGCTGCTTGAAGAATTAAAATTCAAATTCGAGGACTATTCAAGAGAATAACTAGTTTTCACTCATAAGTCTTCGACTTCCTGGAAATCATATTTTGTTCTTTTTTCTTTCAAGTTCCATGATGAAACCTCTCCAAAAGATTCAGAAGACAATAAAATAACTGGTAAGACTAGAAACTTCATGATCCTTATACTGTTTCAATACCCCCAAATTTCCTTCTTTTGTGTAGAGTCCTATGATTGATCATAAAGAGGAACAAGACCAGTTCTCACATAGTGGCTTCTTCTGCATCACTCTCAACAGGCACTGAAGGCATTTTGTTTCCACCTCTCAACCCTGAAGATACTTTGTCAATGGCGCTGTTCAGTTGATCTAGCTTATTGTTCAAAGTTTGCCTAGTTTTCTGCATACAACAAGAGATAGAACAAAATTTATAAGCCTACCAGCCAGGTAGTAGAAAAGTGTTACGCTGATACAGAACTTATAAGTAAAAAAATCGTTATCACCTCTAAACCTTCATCATAATAGTACATTGGTCGCTTGGCTTTCCGGAAACCATATTCATCTTCATTGAGCAATGACCTCCGTATCTAATGACAGATGGCAGTGAAAAAATAACAGAAAACTATGTTAGCAAACAAAATCCTAAAACACTTGAGGGAAACCCACCAATATTCATTTCATACAGTTGCATCTTTAAGGTGATAAAGAAAGTGTGATGAGAGATGAACAAGCATTAAACATATATATAATACTATATATGTAAGCCATAATCCATCCAGAAAACTAATTTCCAAATAAGTTGTATAGTAAAGCTGAAAATAAGCTTTCCAAATAGAGTAAACTAAGTTCCAAAACCCAATATTGTATCAACAAAAGAGTAGCTTTAACTCGAGAAATCTTTGAATTAGTGATAATTTCTTTACTGAATAGGAAATAAGTTGGTCTTCAGAATATTGGTACCCATTACAGAAAGCTGCTTCATTATGGAAAAAAAACACAGGAATCATCCTAGTATGGGCGACCACATACTCAGCAGGAATTCTTTGACCCGGAGAGTAAGAAAAAGTAGGCAACAATGTTTACCATACCTAACAAGAAATCAGTGTTGTGGAATCAGAAGTCAAGTTGATACCAAGAGACAATACCAAAATTACCTGTGGAGCAAAAATATAGCCAAGTGTTCCAAATATTGCACCTCCTAAAAGGAAACCGGCAACAAAATCACCACCATTGCCACCTCCACCTCTTTGATCACTGCATTCAACAGGCAAAATTGAACATACCAGTTGAGCACACATGGACAGATCAGTGAAAACAACTTCAGAAATTGTAATCCTTTCATATGATTGGATAACTAATTAAAAGGCATGGAGGAAAATGACTCAGCATATGAATATGCTGAAAGGAGCCACATTCAGCAAGTGTACCCTCACTTACCAAGTTAGACAGGAAACATCATATTAATTTCATATCTGGGATCATAAAACCTTCACAAGTTAATAGGCTACAGATAATTCAGAAGAACTACAAATAAAATTAAGGATAGGGATGAAACAACTTCCTCTACTTCAACTGAGAATAAGTAGAAACTTGATACTTATCAACAAAAAGAAAGTGAGAAAGCTTCTAAATTTAATAGAGCCCAGTAACAAGAGTGACATCCTTGGTGTCTCCTAATTTCTAAAGCCGAAATCACCTTCAAGCTTTCTTCACTTAACAAATGTCACAGGGCATAAATTTGGAGAATCCTACTCAAAAGACGAGTTGAAGTTCAGCCACCAACAGAAGTTTCATAATCATCAGCTTCTTCCTACTGCACTCTATCTCACATTGCACTTTCAAGAGCTCTTATTTCTCCCAATGCATTGGTCATCATCCTCTATGATATTATATATAATGCAAATGAATCTAGTGTTCCCTCTTTGCTAGTTAATATAAAAATGAGAGCGCCCGGGAAAAGCCTCCGTTGAAGAAAATGACCGACACTTGCAGTAGCCCAACGATTATGAGGAAATCACTTTGATGGACACATGTATTAAATATCACAACCAATTATTGTTGGAAACTTGTGCATTTAAAAAGTAACAAGCTTAGCATCCTTTCATCAAGAACCAGAATGATAGCTTAAACAAGCTCCATGAAGTTATTGGAGTTGTACAAAAGTTGAAAAAGAGTTTCATTTGCTTTCTAATGCAAAAAACAATAACAACAACAACAACCATGATGACGATAATTAATCCTGTTAAGAAAAACAATTCAAAAGTGAAAATAAGACACTTATGCAGATGTGCATATCTGCACTAAAAGTACTTCTTAATGATCTTTGTGGTTGATTAAGTGATTCATAAGCTGAAAGTTTCTCTTGGTCCCACAGAGATGAGTTTCCTGATCAAGAAAGATGGGTTAGCCATAGCATTTACTTCAGATGCTTGGAACAATGCATGCATCAAACTATGGTGCCAGAAAAAGTGGTTTCTGTAAGGACCATCCAATTTTCCAAAAAACTGAGAGGAACAGATTACAAATTTTAGTTTTCTGAGGGAAGATTTCAAATTGTAGTGCAGTAAACATTAAAGGAACATCATCATTTTACTCTCCAGCTGAAAAGGATTTAGTTGTCCATTGGACCTCTGCAATTAATTCATCAGTTGGTTACTTTAATATAAGTAAGCAGACAAAAAAAGACCCTAACTCCATCGACTTCTTAAGGTGCCAGGGAGGCCCAACGCGGAGAGACTTATCCACATTATGTACTTGAAAAAATCTTTTCTCCATTAACCATTTGAAGCACAGAAAGCAACCAATGATTCAAGAGTCTGAGACAATTCTAAATTGGCAATCTTTTAACAGACCACCGACCACCTATATATTCTCAGAAAGGGCACCTACTGCTTTCTATCAAGTTGGTTCATCAAAGCAGATATAAGAGGGAAACATTTAATCAGATATTCACAAACACGGAGAGATGGAAAGTGACCTCTGCAGAATGCAGTGAAGTGTTGGGAGAAGAAGAGAGCTGCATCTTTCCAGTTAGGAATCTGTTCTGATTCCCAACTAGGGAGAGCAGTCCATGGATGCATCAAATGCTGATAATATAGACTATTCCTTTAGGAACTAGAACCTGTGAGGATAAAAAAGAAAGGACTGATCTTGTCTAGAATGTAAGCCATTTGGTACTGCAAATCTCCAAAGATCTTATCATGTCTGCTGACACGAACAGTTAATAGCAAATAATGAGGAAGAATTACAGAGTGGCAGAAATTAAATGCACAAGTATCATGACTTTTCTGTACAGAGGAATCAGAAGGACAGGTGAGAACATTAAACGAAAGTTGGATATAGTAGCAACAAAATAGATAGCTGAGCAAAAAATGTGCAATGTAGAGTCGACACCAGAAATTTGAAGACACAAAAAGCTCTACCAACTATGTCAGATGGGAACAGAAAAAGAAGTTTGTATTATATCGAACAAAAAGAGTAACATCATACTTCGTCACTTTGCAAATATAAATCTGTTGCTTACTTTCCTCTTACTCCCTAAATTGCCGAACTGTTAACTACAAATCAAACCAAAGGCACCAGATGCTGCCCAACATATTTACAGAAATGAAAATTAAGGAGGACACGGGCGAAGAGACTCAACTTTAAAAGTTTAAGAATAAATATCTATGGTTGTAACTCAGGGCACCAAAGAATATGCAAAGTTATATAAATATCATAAAGGGAAGGAACAAGACATCCATTACACTTATTATTAAAAGTTCATCCAGCTCTAGGGACTCCACCATACTCTTAAGAAATTAGAGGAAGAATTGAAGAAACCTTGCTAGTCAGTCACTCCTCTTCTTTATTACGCTGGTAACGGCCATAAGTTAATTTGGGCTTATCAATCATCATCAAGTCAAAAACTATGCAAAACCAGATTAACGGCAAGTGGTCTCAATTCATTAAAATAATCATCAACAGATTTGTTTCTTAATAAGTAGTGAGTAGGATATAAGCATACAAAAATGGAATACCTGTAGTTTGCACGAATAGACAACTTGGAGGTTTTTGTTCCTTGAGAGTTTGATTTCCTCTGAATAGCCACCATAGGTGTCTTGACAAACGAGGAGGACTTTGCAGACCAAGGTTCGCATGCTTTGACATGAGTTGCACCTAGTTTAGAAGGGGAGAAAAGGGAAGCATCTCAAATGGGAACTCCCAATATCAAGCCAAAAGTAAACACAATCCCTAGTTCACAGAGATTCGTTACCATATTAATACACTGTCACTTCACCAATATGGCCAGAGATGCTTGGCATTCTCTTCAATCATACAATACTACCAGAAAAGGACATAAAAAAGAATGCCATTTTTTAAAACTCTTTTCCCAGTAAAGTAAGTACGTGATGAACCACTTCAGGAAACTCCAAATATGCAATTTAAAACTACAAGGCGAGGACACGACACCGAGAGAGACATAGCTTAGAAGGATGAGAATCATCATATTCTCATGACAAACAACAAGCGGGCATCTCTATATGTCATAAACAGAAACCCCATATCTATCATTCTGAACCTTGAGAGTTATACTTTCAATCAGATTAGCTCTAATTAAACTTTTAAAACTCCAAAAATGAGACCAAGAGACAGAGAAAGTTAGAAATAATCAAATAGAGAAAGTCACTGGTCAGCTGCAGTATTTTTAATGCATTGCACAACATGCACGTCAAGTATTTTTCAATTTTCAGTACTGTGAATGAATTTAGGGTCGCATTGAACTCCGCCAAGCAAGTTACATGAAGGCAAGCTAATCGAATTGCAAGAAACAGAAGTAACATTAAAAACAAATATATATATGAGCAAAATTTTAATGGTGTGTCCTAGTGGTCAATAAAGTGGGTTGAGCACCATGAGATCTCATATTCAAATCCCAGCAAAGACAAAACACTAGCTTCTGTTCTAGCCTTAGTGGACAGAGTTACTTGGCACCTATTGCCGGTGGTAGGTGACAGGTATCACGTATAATTAGTCGAGGTGCTGGCCCAGACACCACGGTTATCAAAAACAAAAATCTAATTTCATCAAAGCCGATATCAATGTTCCTATAAATCCTACCCAACTATTGACAGTTCATAATCACAGCGAAGATCCACACAACAAAAGTAGATAACATTAAAGAAATGAAACGTTCATAATTTATAGATTCACTCCTTCGATGTTTGTTTCGAGCAACTATAACTCATTTCCGAGATTTTATCCGAATATAACCACAAAAGATATATATATATATTCAATTTCCTGGAATTATCTTATTAATGGAAAAATGGAAGTAGAAAAATAATCGCCGGCGATGGTACCTGACAAAGAAAAGGGGGCAGCTCCGGTCGCCATGAGAGGAAGCAAGAGAGACGAGGTTGAGCAGTAGATACAAAGAGTGAAGAAATTGAGGATTTTGTTTTTTTCTATTTCTATTTAGAGGGATAGGCATTCAATTACAAATATTTTTAAAAAATACTTAATTAAAATATCAAAGCTATTTTTTCAATTTTGAATTATATGATGCAAAGCAAACCATATAAGACATTTTCAACGGAACAGATAAAAGTTTAGGGAATTGTGTCCATTAGAAATAAAATACTAATTAATAGGAAGGAGAACAAAAATAGAGGAATTGGATATTTTTTTCATTTTTAATGTTTAATCCCTAAATAATTCATTTTTACTTTTTTTTTTTTTTAATTTGGTTGGTTTCTTGTAAAACTACTAATGTCCTAATTTTTATTATTAGTACACCAAATATGAGAAATTGTTTTTCTCAAGAAAAAGAAAAAAGTGAACAATTGATCATAGTCCATGTTATATAAATTTCCATCGTACGATAACAATAACATGTTCAATAAAATTGTGTAGGCAGACTTAACACTACCTCGTAGAGGTCTCAACATATCTTTCACAGTATGGTGATAAAAACAAGCTAGAACAGAGCTGGCTACTTCTGTCATATGTGTAGTTGTATAACTTGGTCAATATGATAATTCTCATCTCATTAAAATAAGAGAGTTTTTTCAACTAAAATTATAGTCAAAAAATTATATTTTATAAATTTATAATGAACTGTGTAAATTGCTCAATGTAAATATATGATGTGAATAAAGTTTGAAGACGTTTATCCTCAAGAAACCACATTAGTAGCCGAAGTTATTATTATGCATTATGCGCGTTACATAAGTCCACGCCCGACTAACCCGACTAAATGCGAATTCACGTAAATCCCCTGGATGTTTATCCTCAAGAAACCACATTAGTAGACGAAGTTATTACTATGCATTATGCTCATTACACGGTACTCACATTGAAATCCGACTAAATGCGAATTCACGCCAGAAAGTGGTTAAGCACTCCCTAACAAACACGACTCCATAGGCAAGGGGACTCAAACCCGAAGCCTCTTGATTAAGGATGAAGGAGTACTTACCACTCCGCCACCACCCTTGTTGGTAATAGTAATGGCTTTCCAACATCCAGAAATGCGTTTATTCATAAAAAGAAAAAGGGAGATCACTGAGGGATAACTAATATTTAAAAGGAGAAAAAACTGACGCATAAATGTTAATTTTTTCTATGGTACCAGTGCCCACAACGGCTAATATTCTCTTTATATATACAAAAGGGCCGTCACTCTGCACTTGCAAACTAAAAGAGAAATTGACTGCAAACACCTAACAAAATTATAACCCCTGTATCCTTATGAACATGCTGTAAACCTACCGCATCCATGTGAATAAACTAAAATGTACACCATTATTGGCAAGATCGCCCTACTTGTTGCCGAGTCCCCCAAAGAAGAGGAGAGGTGTATTACCGCGTCTTGTTTCAGGTATTGGCTGCTCAGTTTGTGAAACAGAACCTTTCTGTTGTTCCTTTTCCGGGAAAGGAAATGAAAGAGAAAGGGAGAGAGAAGCAGAGACATCCTCTACCTCCTCCACTCCAACTGCTTCCTTAGCTGAAGAATGGTCCTGACTCACTTTCTTGTCTACTTTCCCAACTAAAAAGGATGGGATTCCTGGAGTTGGCGGATGTGTCTCACCACCCTGGTCCTGAATGATTTTCTTGTCTACTTTCCCAACTAAAAAGGGTGGGATGCCCTGAGTCAGCGATTGTGTCTCACCACCTTGGAGCTGAATGATTTTCTTGTCTACTTTCCCAACTAAAAAGGGTGGGATTCCCCGAGTCTGTGAATTTGACTCACCACCTAATGCTAGCTCAAGATTCGGGACTCTATCACTAAGCCGATCATTGTCTGGATGATGCATTTGCCAAGGCGTCGAGCTAGCCTTACCAGGATTTGGATCAACAGGGAAGAAATATCTTTCAGCACTCTCTGAGCACTCCGGAACAGGTGCTTTACTCAGAGCTTCATCAAACCCAGTATCCGGAAGGTAGGGTCCATAAGAGGAACCACGCATCCGTGACAAAAAATCATCACTGGAACAACTAGTTTGCTCGCTATTACCATAAGATCCACCAATACTAGTCTTCAATTTTTTGTCATAGTGTGCCTCTTCAACTAGAAGGTCATTATCATTAAAAATTTGAGTTGCTCGATTAACTCCAGAGTCAGCAGATTGCATCACGGTCTCCACTGAACGTGGACGTTTCAGGTGGTTCGACACATCACTATTGAGCGCCTTCCGTGTCGGTTCCGTAGCTGCACTTCCACTTGTTTCAGATGCCTCCTCATCTTTATACTCATCTTCCAGATTTATCTCAAATTTCCTACCATTTGTGCTACAGAAGCCTTTCTCCATGCTGCCCACAGAAGCTTTCTCCTGCATATGACCTGCAGCTTCATCAACAGAGCGGGATGGCTGAGCCTTGGCAGCTGGTGCAGAACTACTTAGCACTTCCACTTTCCATTCACGTCCAGCATCTCCAACCACCTAAAAGAGTATTAATGATGTTCATTAAGTAAATGCTGCAGCAATGTAAATGAACTAGTGTATAAGCAAAAGAGAGCAAGGGGAAATCTCCTGAAGACAATCAAGCATTAGGTACACCCATACAACTGCAACATGAAGGATATATATTAGACATTATTTTGATAACAAGAAATCTGAGCTGACACACTCACTACAAAGAAGAAATAAAAGAAACATTTGTGAATAACAAGTTAAACCTACGACAATATCCACTACAAAGCAGCAGGTTGACCATTTGCAATAGATAAATACGCTATGACAAGATCTAAGAGAATCAGGACAACTGCAGAGTCTGAAATAATAGCCAATTACCTTTCCAACTCCTGGCATTTGATGTGAGCAACAAATGAGTGATATGGACTTGATAACATATCACAATTACAATATATCCTAAGTGTAAACAAATAGAAGTCCAAGATTTTCTCCCCATGATGCAAGACATGAACGAAATAAAAGATTTGAGGACCACTGGACTGCCCAAAGCTAATTACACTGTCTTGGGATGTATGAGAATGTCTCGTTAGAAAATGTTGTGATCCATCTAAGGATCAGCATGATTAGTCTAGATAGCAAGTCAAATCACTCAAGTGCTTTGGATGATCCTTGCACCACCCAAAAGAGAGGAATGATACGCCAGAAATGGCAAACCTAAAATAATAAGAAGATAAAAACTCTGAAATCATGTCATATGACACCATTCATCACTTAAAGCAACAATGCCAGAACTGGCCGCATTTGGACTTTAAGTTGATATCCGACATGTTCAATACAGACTAAAGGACTCAAAGTTGACTAGGATTTGTTTATAGGTCACCAGTTCAACACAAAGAACCCGGATTTGCAAGATCTAAACAACTAATATAATTATAAGTACTGAAATAGCAGTAGTCAGTAAGGCAACCGAGCAGACAACATACTTAAGTCACAAAAGTATCTCAAGCAGCATGGGACTTGCACTGTCAATGTGTGTTTTCTACTTTTTCCTTTTTTTGCGTGAAAGAGGCACTCTAGTGGCTAGTGCAATGCGTCTATGAATATATGATTTTTGGATTCAAAAACAGACTATTCAAATCTTGATTAAAGTAGCAAATTTGAAGCTCCCTATGCAAATATGATAAAGTTAAACAGCACCTGGAAAATGCCAAACTGTCTCCTCTCTGGGGCAAAATCCATGTGGCTGGCTGGTACAGAAGACATGGACCTAGGCTCCAGATGCTCCATATTTGTGTCTGCAGAGTCACCTTTGCATACTTGGGCCGCTTTAGAATCAACATTTCCATTAACTAATGGACAGCTAGACTTCTTTGAAGCAGTTACATCACCATCCATGGAAACATTACCACTTGTAACATTGTCTACAGGTCCGAGGAAATGCATATTCTCTGGAAAAGGCATGATTAATTTTGGAGTATCTTGGGGTACAAGAGATGGCTTTCCAGTTGTTGCCTGCACCTTCTTTACTCTAAAGACACCCCATAGGAAGAACATCATATTCCACCCTGCATAAACAGCATGATCAGAAGAAGCAAAAAACAAGGACAGTTTCTCCATCTCATTTTGCATAAGTATCTTCCAGAGAATAAGTTTGCATTAGTACATGTCTTCATTTCAACACCCTACATAACAATCACCACTACATGCGAATGAGAACCGAAAGGCACCGACAAGTATACTCCCCATTGCAAAGAAACAAGTAAAGAGTAGCTAATGTACCGAGCAGACATGCAGTATCTGCTTAAAGAATAGTGGGAAGGGAATTAAGCAGGACATATGTGATAAAAGTAAACAATGGGTTCCTTCATTTTTGGCGTCAGAGTTCAGGATCAGAAACTTCACAAAACCCTGATTCATCCATATCGAGTACCATCTTATGCCAAAGCAAGGTAATAAAATGTGAACCAAGCTTGTCGCAGTTTGTAGAACCTCACGCTTGACATATAATTGTGAGATAATGCTTGCATAATATAACTTAGATAATGCTTTAAAATGTCAACGCAACATATATCAAGTTCAAGGAAGTATCTCATCATATGTGTCATCCTTACGTTGAGATTTTTCAGGAAGTCGGTTAGATGGGAATATCAGAAGTTCAACACCTTGAAGATTCGCTTTGAGAGCCGTGTCATTCCTAATCATATTCTCCAGCAAAATTTTATAGCACCTCTCATAGCTGAGACATTATATAATACCATCAATATCAGATGAAAAAACAAATAATACTGGCGGGAAACCCAATTTACTGAAAGCAAGAAAATTTAAATGGGAACAGTTACCTTCCAATATCTTGAGCAAAAAAGAACAGTGCAATATTATCTTCTTTAACACCATACTCCTGAAATTGTATTGGCCAAGTGCTCAATCGTGATACCTCATTAAAGAGGACCTTTTGAGGAAATTTGTGTACTGCGTCAAGAACGTTGGGTGATGCACAACTTGATAAATGAGCCTGAATTCCATCACATAGGTCAAGAGTTCTTCCACTCTTCTGAACCTCAAAAGCACCCCTGAACAAAAAGTAAGCATAAATAATTGCTTCTGAAATGCAATAAAATCTCACAACTACAACCTATTAAAATTCAAAAATCCTAAGGGGGGAAAATCTTTTTTAAAAAAATAAGATAAAGTTGGACATCATACTGCCATATATATTCATGCTCTGGAATGGCTGTCTTCGAAAGTATTGACATTGCCGCTTGTGAATATCTATGTAAATCAACAAGTGAAGATTTTCCATCAGACAGAAGAATAGGCACCAGATTCCCTGCTCCGGTAAGGGCTTCAGCAGGAAGCACTGATAGCTGCCTCGAGCTACCGATTTCCTGTTTATGAGAGCCAGTCATAGAGTTCAATGACACCCCATGGCCATCCTCGTTGGAAGACAACATTCTTCTGCAACTTGAACCACATAATAGATCCGGAGCCGTTGTTTCAGCATTTGTGTTTGACACAGCTAAATCTTCAGATTGATCAACAACCCTATTCTTCCAGCATACTCCAGGCTTCTTTAGCATAGCCGCCTCAATTGCAGCTTTAAGATTGCTGGTGCCATTTGGGGCCTCTCTAGAATTTCTTACAGCAGAAACATCAGAAGTAAATAATTCAGACCCATCAACAGTGCAACTATCTGTCAAGTGACCGCTTCCTTTACACTTCTGGCAGAAGAGTGACTTAGTACCAGTTCCAGTGTGTTTTAAGCGTCTCCCAGAACTCTCCTTTATTCTCTCACCACCATTTTTTGATTCACTCGGCTGGGGCAGCCCATCCGACGGACCTTCACCAGTGTTAGATGTTGGTCTCTCAGCAATATAAGAGTTTGGCAAAGAATCATCTCTTGCACTACTCTGGTCAGGTCGCTGATCAGAGCTACTAATTTTATTGGCAGCAGGAGCTCCTGTGGAGATAGATGTGTGAGATGTCTGCTTCTTAGCTTCATCTGATTAACATAGGCAGCAAATGCATAATAAAATGAATATGTAAAAGGCTTTAACGCCCACCCCCTCCCAACAAAGAATATGAGTAGACAGAATGAGAGACAGAAGGCATATCAACTTAAAGCCACTCTACCTGAATGAACAGATATATCCTGTGTCCTACGAGCAACAGCACCAGAAGATTTCAATAGTGACATAGGTTTGCTGTCAAGCTGACCTGTTCGCGAATCACGGATATTACTTGAGGAAGGAAGTGGTGTAGGGTCACCTCGAAATGCTGATCTTTGATCGGTTCTAGAAGGAACAGAAGTACCGGGAGAACGCTCTGATCTAAAAGAATTCTTCCTTTCAAATTGATTTCGTTCTTTTGTCTGCATTTGTCCTTTGTCCTGAGCAGGGGATAACATCTTAACTTTTGATTCAGAGACATTGTTGCGGCTAGTGCTTATCGATCTAAATGACATAGATTTTTTCATTGATCGAGTAGAACTCTCTTTCACATCAAGACCAGTGGACTCTCTGACCAATTTCTGCTTCGGCGGGAAACCTTCATCTACAAGTAGCACTTTTCGTTTTGCAGCCAGGGAACTGAAAGAATGAGACTTGGAAAAGGTACCTGCAGATACAAAAAGAATCCAGCTTAATTGGTTATGGCATACTATGTGACATACCAAGCAGCAGAAAAGATAAGAGAGTCGAGAAGGTAAGATCCAAGCCAATTTCGATAAAATTACCTCTAGAAGTTTGTAGTCGTGACCCCCAAGCTGGAGTATCATGAACAGAAGGACCTCCAGAAGAAATCTGATTTGCAGATTTCAACTTCCCCTTATCTGAGTTTTTAAATGAACTTTCACGAGAAAGGGCAGGAAGTTTATTGGGACTCAGTGTTTTTGGTGATGCCGGAACTGGTTCAAGAGCCTGCTTCTTTGCTGCAGAAGAAACTTCAGTATCATCCATGCGCCTCTTGCCAGGAGTTTTAGGGTCAGAAGCTATGTCACCGTCAAAATCAGGAGGCTTTGATTCCGTTTTTATGGCAAGGCCTGTATTGCCAACAGCAATTTTTTGACCAGTAGGATAACTTTTTCCATTTCCATCAAACTTCACAGATTTATCTTCTTTCCGATTTTTCATTTCCTCGTCAAATTTGCATTCCTCGCACATCCAATCACCCTCTGGAACTTTTTGCAACATTTCTCGCATGCAATAACTAGGATAAAACAACAGAATATTCACATCAACCACAAGACGAGGAACAAAATGACCATGTGGAGATAAAATGAATTAGAGGCTTACGTATGTTCTGCACCATCTGGACATTTACAACATATGGCAAGTAAATCCTCCCGACCAGCATCTCCACATATATCACAAACTTTCACCTGTAATTGGAAAGGACGCTACACTGTCAATTTCAAAGGGGAAAAAAGGTGTGTAGTACGATTCAAACTTGCAAACTAGTTTAGAGGGAACAACTACAAAACATAAGGCAGCATGATTTCCTAATCTAAGTTGCACACAGTTCTCCAAGAAACACAAGACATGTCAAATGCATCACTTGTATGCACAAATAAAAGAGAATGTGTGCCTCAATCAAAGAAGCAAACAAAGTCACATGCATAGCACTAATTCATACATTGCAATCTGTAATATTATCGACAAAACATTTCCTGCTAAAAGAATTTACAATGATACCTTTATTTATCATGCCTTTTTAGACCAAAAAGAATCTGCACGACTAATCTAAACAAACTAAGAGACAGAGCAGCAATTCTTGCAGATTAGAAGCCACTTGTTTTTTAGTGTTCATACGGAAGCTGGTCAATTTGACCATACATTTGAAGTGAATCTATTCGTTAGCTTTCTGCACAACAGTTTTTCCTTTGTAATGCTCTAATAACCCCTTACAGATACCCAGTGAGTGACGTACCAACATCTCCAGCAAAGTACCATAGAATTTGATATTGGCATTTAGCTCTGCTGCACAAAAATACCATTTTCTGTAAACAAGTTAGAACTGCCTAATCCCCATAGTAGGAATGATGCCCCTTATAAGTCATGCTTTAGACATTCAATAGTCCTCAGACTTGAGTCTTGACAGGTAAAACATGTCCAACCAGCTAAATATAAGTTATGGGCTTAATGATTTCTGGATGTGACTAATAATGGGAAGAATATATGCAAATGTGTTCACATGTTTACAAGTTTAGTTGATTTCTTCAGTGTCTGAAGACATAAAAACATAAGATTTCTCAGATTTCCTTTTACAGATGATAATCATTTGTAGTCTTCAAAGTCAGGTTGTAGTAACCTGACTATCAGTTTCCTATCATGGTGGTCTTGCCTGGGGATTGATCTATTGGATAAGACAAATGACAAGCTTAGAGGACAAAACAAACAAAAAGAAAGAAAATCAGTGTTCCAAGAGCAAACAGCAAAAGCACTCTTACTTACATCTAGCTCCTCAATGTCAGAATCCTCACTCTCATCCATTTGATGTGATTGTAAGGCATCCTTTGTATCAGAGGAAACAGGTGATCCAACATTCTTTTGGTCATTCTTCTCAGGACAAGTATCAGCAGGTAGATCATCAGAAGCTTCAGATGCCACGTCATTCTTTAATGATGAATGGTTATTTTCCAAACAGTCTCCTGTACTATGTGCATTTCTTGAAGAGGTCGCCTCAGTAGGTGCCTTATTATTTTCTTCCCCACTGCTTTCATTCTGCCTACTATGGTCAATTGGACTACCATCATCAGCCTCAACTTTCACGTATACACATCCAGCAGAAGTTTGATTATTTATAGTCTTCCCGCTGGAAGTAGAAGAACACTGAAGACTTGATTTGTCTTCACTCGTCTTACTGAAGCTGGATAATTTATTAGCTTCATCGCCTCTAACGATACATGACATGTTGTCATCAAGGCCTTCAAAAGATTTGGGATCCTTTAACTTCGCAAGCACTGCACCATCTGAAGTAACTGATGAAACATCAGAAGTCCTTGCATTTGCTTTAACTTCAGCGTTTGCAGAGAAAGATAAGCTACTTGAACTAGTGCAGATTGCATTGTCTATTTCACTACTCTGTCTAATTTCACATTTTCTAGTCTTATCAGAAGACGAAACATCATTGACAGAGAAACTTAAGCTATTTATACCTGTTTCCCCAGATAATTCATCAACTTTTGACTCCATGAGACTTTGACTAGTAGGAAAACAAGAAGAGCAAGGAGTGGAGCACACGTTACACGTTCCAGAGACTAGTCTTCCACCGACACTCTGATTCTGAGTACACGGGATAGATTCCTTATTGACTTCAGTTGACACCTGAACACAATAAAACATTCGGAAAAAAAAAGAGATTTGATTAAGGAGAGGAATCAATAATAGGGAAACCTACAGGATATAAAGAATGTAGATAGTATAGTTAGACTTTATTGATTCTTTGCAAGTTTAGTACTTCCACAGCAGGACTCCTCCTTTTTGTTTTTGTACAGAAGGATTCCTGTCACGCCTCAGCACCTACTTAGTGCTAGGCTATTCCTTTTTCTCAGTAGACACTCTACTTGCATTCTCAAAAATAAAATAAAAAATAAGGCAACTATGACGATGGCAAAAAGCTGAGTCGATCATATAATGAAAATACCTGTTAACAAATCCTAACATCTCAGACTCTAAGTAGTATTTTTTTTTAAAAGAACACACATCTTTTCTCCGATTATAACAGATTAACGAATAAGATAGTCCTTCACATTTTCTTGTTCTATTTTTTATCAGTTGGATAGTCCTTCATATTTCTTTATCAAAAAAATGCTAGCCTCATTTATTTATTTATTTGAAACTGGTAACATGTATTCTTCAGCATTAAGGGTATGCTGGCCTCCTCCAAAACATTTCTTTCCCTAAGAAGGACTAAGCCCTATGATTATCAATCTTCTCAGATATTGCC
>JAJONR010015447.1:0-19892 GCA_029582245.1 Solanum etuberosum
AAAAAAAAAAAAAAAGTTACCGGAACGGCGATGGAAGCAGCTACAGCTCGGATTCAGAAATTTGGAATTCCGACGAACAAGTTGGAATTGTTGAATTTCGGAGCAGCAAACCGGATCGATTTGGGGGAAATCGTTGGATTGGATTTTGAATTTTGAATCCTCCTCATTGTTGTAGTATTGGATGGGCTGGGTCGGATATTTTGATAGAAGATTGGGCTGGGTCGGCTGTATTGCACTGGTGGGCTGCGTGAAGAGGATTTTCGAATATTCATAAAATGTACTAATTATATAAAACATATATATTATTAAAGAGTGACAACTATTTAAAATAACTTGAAAAACATGGTGAATTTTATAAAAACTAATTATTTCAAATCGTTTGGAATTTAAGAAGCTCGATGACTAATATATATTGTGGAGGGCCAAAATTGGATGTCAACAGTCAAATTGACAAAACAATGAAATTATAAATATCAAAAAAAGTCTTATTAAATTCATGAAATATAATATTAAAAACTATACTTTGGCACCAAAAATAGAAGAAAAATATATTGACAACTAGAAATTGTACATCTCAATAAACTAGAGTTTTTAGCTAAAACTAGCCTTATTAGTCATTGAAGTAGGTCTATTGTGGTCATTCAATTATAATCTTTAGTATTTTTAGTCCTTTAAATTTGTTAAAATAGAACACTTTTTGGGCTTGAACACATAATCTTACAATCTTCCACAAACTCTTAACCACTAGACTTAACCTTTAATTTGTCTCAAGATGTGTCAATATTTATATATATGTTTATTAAACTAAAATTTGATCTATATATACAATATAATGTTCCGATCAAGGAGTGTCAAGTGGATCCACTCCTAGATACCATACAATAAAATTTAAATAACACTCAAAATAAACATAATATTTAAGCTAACAATACAATATAATATAATAGTATTTTATTTTTCTCTAGGAAATAATAGACTATTTTTTTTGTTGTTTTTTATAGCATTCAACATAGTCATAAAAGCTCTGGGCCCTTGTTCCATCTCTATATTCAACCAAGTGTAGGGACCATGAAAGTGAAACAAATAAGGTAAAAAAATATTCCATTGTTGGGAATCAAGAGTAAGTAACCCCATTACCTCAAAATTTGTCATCTTCCACAATAGATAAATGGACTTTTTTGCAGTTTTCTCCATGGCTCTGCACAATTTCTTGCTTGGGACCACAATTTTACCTTTTTAATGTAAAAAAAAGACTGCTTTTTTTGTTTTCAAGAAAAGAAACCTCTCTCTTCTTGTCTTGATATTGTAAAAGAGAATGAAGTCAAAAACTTTTCCAGCTCACTTGTATTTACACTGTTACACTTACCTAAACTCTACTCTCTTCCCAACCCACAAATTGTTTATACATGTAGTGAAGATGGGATTTGGAAGAAGAAAAAAAAAGTTAATAAAAATGGTGTCTTTATTACTAGTATACTAGTGTCTTTCTCACTCACCTAACCCCCTTTTGCTCTGATCTGTTTTTTGCTCTTCAAGAACTTAGCTTTAGATACATTAAAGTTTGTTTTTTTACTTAAAGTTCTGTCCTTTTCATCTTCCTGTTTACAGGACATTCCATTACTGTACCAATCTGTCGTACTTATCTTTCTTGAAAGTAGTTAGTCAAAATTGTGTCTAAATGAGAGGTTTTTGGTGGTCTACTGTTTGTTTATTCATTTATATAAGCAAAGTTGGTTTGACTAAAAAACAACCCCTATTGACTTGCTTATGGTATAGGGAAATGTAGGGTCTCTTGCTTTTGATTTTGATGTATTGGTTATTGGTGAGTGAATTTAATGGGGGCAATTTGCATTTGGGACATTATTGGTGTTGCTGTTAGACTTGAATGATTTTAGTGGCTGGTGTTGTTGCTGCTTGTTCTTTTGTCTAGGTTTATATACTCTCTTATTTCACTTACATAATGATTAGTGATGATTGCAGTTTGTGTTTAGGATTTTGCAATTTCATTTTCTGGGATTCTTGAAATGATTGTGCAATCCTAAATCTTTCTACTTGGTGGGGGTTTGTCTACTTTCTTGGCCCATTCTGAATTCTTGGCTTGTCAAAATGCTGTTTTTTTTCTCTTTTTTAGTTCAGCATTGTATGTAACTCTATCATAGTGTCACACTGGTTTTTCATTGGGAGGAAAATAAGAGGAGGAAATGCAATCTACCATTTGTTTGGTGCTGCTATTTTTAGTTGAGTTAGCGAAAGGAAGCTTAGATTTGGATGCTCTTTTGGAGTTTAAGAAGGGTGTTTTGAAAGACCCTTCTGGGAAAGTCTTTTCTTCATGGGATTCTAAGTCATTGGGACCAAATGGTTGCCCCCAAAACTGGTACGGTATCGGTTGCAGTGATGGCCATGTCACTTCAATTGAACTAAATGATGTAGGTCTAGTTGGAGTTTTGGACTTTGCAGCTATTAGTGGCCTAAAAATGCTGCAAAATTTGTCTGTTGCAAACAACCAGTTAAGTGGGAAAATTACTGAGGAAGTTGGGTTGATTATGTCATTAGAATTTTTGGATCTTTCCAAGAACATGTTTAGTGGTTCTATACCCTCTAAGCTGACTAGTTTAAAGAACTTAGTATCTCTTAATATTTCTTTAAATAGTCTCGATGGAATGGTTCCAGCTGGTTTTGCTAGTCTTGAGAAATTGAAGCATCTGGATTTGCACTCTAATGCCTTCTCAATTGATATTATGCTTCTTCTGGCCTCATTGGGGGATGTAGAGTATGTTGACCTCAGTAGCAACAAGTTTGTTGGATCACTTGACCTGCAAGTAGGAAATTCGAGCTTCGTCTCGTCAATTCAGTATTTGAACATTAGTCATAATAACCTGGCTGGAGAGCTGTTTCCTCATGATGGAATGCCATACTTTGACAGTTTGGAGGTGTTTGATGCAAGTGACAATCAGCTTACTGGTACTATTCCGTCCTTTAATTTTGTAGTCTCCCTTCGAATACTTAGGCTTGGGAACAATCAGTTGTCTGGATCACTACCGGAAGCTCTTCTAGAGGATAGCTCAATGATTTTATCAGAATTGGACCTAAGCCAGAATCAGCTTGCAGGTGTGTTGATCCTTTCTTCTTTAGTTAATTTGTTTGGTTGAAGTCAATCTAAGTAATCTATGGTTAATTACTACTATGAATTAAGCGTACTTCAGTGCTATGATCTGAGGTTGTTGTCAGTTTGATAACAAATGAAATTTTTTTAGATTGCTATCTGCTGGAAAGCATGCTTGTGTTGGTTGCAATCAAATGTAATGTATAGAACACAATTCCTGAGCACTTCGGAATTGTGTTCTAGAGGAATGCTCTACGATTCTCTGCTTATGTATAATTATCATACACATTGTTCCCAATCCTTCCCTAGGTTAGAGATATTTCATACTTATACTCAACTCTAAGGCAATTATTACTGTAAACTTGCATTTTAATTAGTGGAATATTCTGGTGTCTTTTTGAAATTTTCTTGCTGCATTATAGTTTCATCTCTGCTTGAGCCGAGGGTCTATCTGATATAGCCTCCCTACCCTCACAACGTAGGGGTAAGGTCTGGGATTATACTGGATTTGTTGTGGTTGTTATAGTTTGCTGCATTATAAACAAGCTGCATAAAGATATTCTTCTTATTCTTTTCAGCAAGCAAAATCACCAGCATAAAATTATTGATGATTTTCTTTCAAAGATTGGGTTCTGGTGTATTTTATGTCTTTTGTTGTTCTTTTAACTATTATATTTAGTTGTTTTTACCACAGGCCTAAACCAAGCTACTTCCTTTCCAAACTATTTCATGAAGCCATTTGCTATTTTGGCAGGTCCCATTGGAGGTATAAGTGCTGTGAATCTCAAGCTTCTAAATTTATCATACAACCAGCTGTCAGGCCCCTTGCCTTTCAAGGTTGGGCGTTGTGCCATCATAGACCTGAGCAACAATCAGCTAACTGGAAATGTGTCCCGGATCCAAGGTTGGGGAAATTATGTTGAGGTTGTTGTGTTAAGCTCAAATGCATTGACAGGAACCTTCCCCAATCAAACTTCCGAGTTCTTGAGGCTTACTTCGTTAAAGATTTCAAATAACTCACTTGAAGGTGTGTTACCAACTATGTTAGGTACATACCTCGAACTTAAAACGATTGATCTTAGCATTAACCAACTTAGTGGTACTCTCCTTCCCAGCCTTTTCAACTCTACCAAATTGACTGATATTAACGTTTCTTTCAACAAATTTACCGGTAGTGTACCCATCATGGCATTTAACTCAGATAATCTAAGCTTGATTTCTCTAGATGTTTCACATAATGCATTGTCTGGTCCATTGCCTCCGGGGCTGGACAAGTTCCCGGACATGGTAAATCTGGATCTCTCTGATAACAAATTTGAAGGTGGCCTTCCTAATGATCTCTCAGACAAATTGGAATTTTTTAATGTGGCTAATAACAATCTTTCTGGACCTGTTCCACAAAATTTATGGAGATTTCCTGACTCCTCATTCCATCCGGGAAATCCCTTGCTTGTACTTCCAAAGCACGTCGAAGCTCCTTCAGAGGGAGATTCAACTTTAAGCTTTAGAAGTCATGGCTCTCACATGAAATCTACCATCAGGGCTGCCATTATTGCTGGGCTGATCTGTAGTGTATCTGTTATAGCTTTGCTGACATTAATATTCTACCGCAAGGCCCATCAGCGAGATGGCGGGAAGGATGATATGAAAGGGACCAAGGAAAAGAAAGGTATGGAACTATTCTTCTCCTAATAAGACGGTATTTCATCAGAACTGATACTAACGCCTTCTCATTTCCACAGGTTTGTCTTTATCTGATTTAGAATGTGGACATGACACTATAGATCACAGTGTGCCAGTATCAACAGTTCAAAATGAGCCGGTATCTTCATCTATATCTGTCAAGTCATCCGCCAATTTATCTCCTTCTAAGGTTCAAGATCAATCCGAAACCCCAAACTCTCTCAGGGTTTCTTCTCCTGATAAACTGGCTGGAGATTTGCATCTACTAGATAATGCCTTGAAGGTAACTGCTGAAGAATTATCATGTGCTCCTGCCGAAGCTGTTGGCAGAAGTTGTCATGGAACATTGTATAAAGCTACCCTTGGTTCAGGCCAAGTTCTTGCTGTCAAATGGCTAAAGGAAGGAATAGTGAAAGGCAAGAAGGAATTTGCTAGAGAAGCTAAGAAACTGGGGAGTATTAGGCATCCTAATTTAGTTTCTCTACTGGGTTACTACTGGGGTCCCAAGGATCATGAGAGGCTTCTTATATCGAATTACACCGATGCACCATGTTTAGCTCTCTATCTTCTTCGTAAAGGTTGGTCTCCCCTTTTCTATCTATAGAGTATATCGCCTGCATCTATTTGTGTAGCTTTTCTGATTTTTGTATGACGCTAAAATCGTGTCCAGTTTTAACAAAGAAATTAGTTATACTCTTTCAATGAAATCAAACATTACGGACCGGGAATCCCCAACCCTGAACGTGTATATTGTTATTGTAGTCTTCAAGATTGCTCATGCCTGATATGCTGAAGTTTTATCACCATCTTGCCACTTGAATTCGATTTCAGTGCCTTCAGCCTCTGTGCCTTGGCATTGAGAAACTTCTCTTCCAAAAAATATTCTAGCTTGCCGATTATATAAGTTTCTGAGACTATTAATACACATTTCACATAGTTTAATTTCATGAAGTTTATAAAAGGAGGCAGAATCTGAACTTTTCAATTCATATCTTATTAGAAATGTTAGAATTACACATAGCAGAAAAGATTCACACCTGTTTTTGCTTTCATGGTAATGCTAAAAAGTAAAACAATTTCGCCTTCGCTAATTGTGCCTTGATGGTGATAGTGGGATAGTCAAAAGTCGAAAAGAGGATTCCTCTCTTCTTTCTCTCATTCAAAACTGTGCATGAGAATTTCATCTCACATGGCTCATTTTGTATGGATTACCTTGGTTGGGTTCAATTGATGTCATTCTGATAAGGGTAGCCCGGTGCACTAAGCCTTGCTATGCGCGGGGTCTGGGGAAGGGCCAGAATGTCAAAGCGAATCATCTTAAAAGATGCATGCGATTAATCACAGAACAAGAACTAATTAGAGATCTGTTGCTTTGAATTTTGCTTATTGCATATAGCACTGTACCTTGCTTTCTAGTTTTGAGTGGTGATATGGATGCTGGTTTCATTCTTTGATGTATGCAGATGCAGAACCCTGTAAGATACATCCTTTGTCTCTCGATGATCGACTCAAGATCTCTGTAGATGTTGCTCGTTGTCTAAACTACCTTCACCATGAAAGTGCCATACCTCATGGCAACCTGAAATCCACAAATGTACTTATAGACACGTCTAACATGAATGCCCTCCTTACTGACTATAGTCTTCATCGGTTAATGACATCTGCTGGAACAGCTGAACAGGTTCTAAATGCCGGTGTACTCGGTTATCGACCTCCTGAATTCGCGAGTACAAGTAAACCTTGCCCGTCATTGAAAAGTGACGTCTATGCTTTTGGTGTTATCTTGTTGGAACTTTTGACTGGAAGAAGTTCTGCAGAAATTGTTCCTGGGAACTCAGAAGTACTGGATTTAACCGAATGGGCGAGATTGTTGGCCATTCAAGACCGTTCAATCGAGTGCTTTGATCCATTCCTATTGGGAAAGCAGAGCAACGACGAAGACATGCATACGATTCTTGATAGCATGCTTCAGGTTGCACTAAGGTGCATTTTGCCAGCTGATGAAAGGCCTGATATGAAATCGATTTTCGAGCAACTTTGCTCGATAGCGCAATAACACAAGTTGGAGGGAGAGGTAAATTTGAATACTTTGTAGTTGTAGATTTGTATCTTAAAGTAGATATGTCATTCATGTTCCATTTTTCATTGTTTTAGAAACAAAATTCATTTGTGAATTAGCACATTAAGTGATGAATGAAGTTGTATTCTTCACATTTATTTACAACAAATAAATTTTCTTGTATGTCATTCTTATCAAAAGTTATGTTCTTTTTCTTATAATCATGAAAATTACACAACTTTTGAAAAACTATTAAAAAAATTCAATTCTTATACAATCTTACCCGAGTGAATGCAAAAATGTATGTTTTTTGGTCATTATTTAAATAGTGCTCATTTTTTAAATCTTTTTACAAATTTATCCGTTTTGAAAATAATTCAGATGTAATCGATGAAGTTGATAATTTCAAAAAAATTCAAAAACTAATTTGAGCTAGTTTTTAGAAACTTGAAAATATTATAAATTTGATCAAATTATATATATACACACGTCATGTTACGCCTAAGATATACTTTGGGTCGTGATAAACTTGGTATTCAGAGCACAAGGTTTAGAAAGCTCCTAGGATGTCTCATAAGCCACGTCGAGTAGAGTCTTATTCATGAGTGTGAAGCGTGTCATATTTATGAATAAGAGGCTATAATTCGAATCAAACCAATTAAAAAATCGATATTTGGTGTGGTTTGGTTAGGTTTAGTTTTAAATTTTGAAAATCGATACTATTTGGTTTGGTTTTGATTTTACTTGGCGGCGTTGGAAAGAGGACTCAAAGACCTTTAATTTAATAGGTCATGAGTCACCTAATTATTTATGTGGCTAAGAGAGTTATGATCGTTTGAAGTTACGCTAAAGAACGACGATAAATATTTAAAAAAACATGATAGAGAGAGAAGGTGTGCGCCGTGCGTGATGGCCAGTCAGTGACAGCTTAGTTAAAGGCCGCTCTTCTGGCGCGGTTAACTACGCGGTTCCAACTGCTTCGAGATCTCGAGTAATTTAAATTCATGTAAAAAGTTTATTATAATATATAAAATAGCTCATAAATTTAAAAAGTACATTAAAAAGATTTTGATCAAAACTTCATTGTATTGAACGGCGAAAAAGAATAAAATATGATCAAATATATGTTAGGTGGAGCAATCGATCGACTAATCTTTTTCTAACTAAGAAATTTATTAGTGGTGAAGAGAGTAATATTTGACTTAAAGTTAAACAAAATGTTTAAAAAGTTTAATACCACATAATTACTTGGACCACTTCAATAAATAAACATTTCTTTATCAAATTGTTTATTTTATTTTAAATAAGTGTTGGCTTATCAAATTGATCTGTTATTTCAACCTCTTGAAATAAATAATATGAAAATTGAAAATTGAGTTTTTTAAAAAACTCAATTTTAAATTTTTCCTTACAAAACTTCAAATATATTCAATGATTAAATATCATTTTTAAACTCAACTTTAAATATCTTATAAAATATTAATCTATTCATGTTCAACGTCTTATTTATTTAATAGATTCTTTTTTTGTTTGCTACCTAATACTCTAGGTGATAATTTTTTATGAGAAAATATTATTTTTCTATATTTAAGAAAGTCTCACTTTTTGAACTTTTCTCCTTATCCTTTAATCACTAATTTTGCCGTACGGTGTTTGATATTCGATATTTATATTAAAACTCTGTTAATTGAATTGTCGAAAGTTTTATTTTGAGATAAAATGTTTTTTTTTTACTCAAAACAACTTTATTTTCAATATTCAAATTTGAAATTTATGATTTAATATACGTGATATTTATCGACTCACCAGAGCCTTGGATGATTTCTCTCTTCTAATTTTATATTTTTTTTTCATAATTAATTATTTCATGTGTTTCTTGTTTGAATAATTCATATTTTCCTCTAAATTTAAATGAGCTTTTACTATTTCAATTTATTTCCCTTTCACCAAAACTCCGTTTGTTCACCGCTGCACAACAATGGTGTAATAAATTCCACACACAAAGTGAGAAATAGTCCACTAATTACCATGAGATTAGTACTAATTAGTTTTTTTATTGAACGAACAATAACATATTCAGTATAATTCTATAAATACGATCTAAAGGGAATATAGAAAGTTTAATCTTGTAAGATAGAGAAGTTATTTTTGATAAACTAATTATCATCCTGTCATTTATGTTTCACAAAGGTGGTATATTTTTAAAAGAGTTTTTGTAAGTCAATCTTAATTAAGAGCGGACGTTCGGTATTCAATTCGTTGCTTTCAAAGTTTGATTTCGATAATTATAATTGAAAGTGGATATTAAATACTAAACTTTGATCCGTTACGATAAAATCATATCGATCCGATTTAATAATTTGATTTTCAGTGATTTATATCCATATAGTTAATTGCAATCTCGCACATTGATCCCTACAATTGCTCGTAATTGACGAGACTATAACTTACCAAGGCTATAATCAATAGCTGATCCTAAAGGATGATCCACAACACTGAAATCGAAACACAATCCGAACTTCTACATAAGATTTTTTTTGCATGAGTGAAATTCTGACAGAGCGATGCCTCGTTGAGGTAGATATCAAAATATATCGATCATTAAGATTTATTACTAAAAAGATACCAACTCAAACACGTAATTTATGAATCATATGAATATAACTTTACCGTTACTTCAACACTATCCATGTTACGGAAAATTAAGAGTGATTACAGTTGTATCCTTCAAAATATTACGTGTAACAGAACACATCACGCGTTTTTTCTTTCAAATATTTTACACGCACACACGCACTACTATAAATATAAATACAACGCATCACACTTTCACAATACAAACGCCTTTTCCATTTCCGATTTTCTGTTACACTATGGCTGATCGCGTACATCCTCGAGATTCATCGCCGGCGAGTTCACCGCCATCGTCGAACAACTCCGGCGAGTTCACAGCAGGAACTCATACAAAGCCTATGCCGTCTCCGGGAACGTATGTAGTTCAAGTACCAAAAGATCAAATCTACCGGTATCCTCCACCGGGAAATTCCCGCCGTTACGAAGCTTTGAGAAAACGGAAGCCTCGTCGGAGCTGCTGTTGCCGGTGCGTTTGCTACACTTTCTCTCTACTTCTAATTCTCATTATCGCACTCGGAATCACTGCTGCCGTTCTCTACCTCGTCTTCCGTCCTGAAGCTCCAAAATACACTATCTCCGACGTCGCGATTAAGAATTTCAACTTAACTTCGTCGTCTCCGGTATCACCGGAGTTCGACATTACTGTCCGAGCTGAAAATCCTAACAATAAGATCGGAATTTACTACCGGAAAGGAAGCTCCGTCACCGTATTCTATTCCTATGTCCGCCTATGTAACGGTGAGTTCCCGGCGTTCTATCAGCCAACGAATAATGTAACGGTTTTTCAGACGCCGTTAAAAGGATCAAACGTCTTGCTTGGAAACGCCGTTAAGACGGCGTTAAGGATTGAACAGATGAAAGGGGAAGTTCCGTTTAAGGTTAACATTAAAGCGCCCGTTAATGTTAAAGTTGGCGCCGTTAAGATGTGGGAAATCACCGTTAAGGTTAAATGTGACATAACGGTGAATGCTTTAACGGCGAAATCAAAAATAATTTCTAAAGATTGTAAATATAGTGTTAGGCTTTGGTAGTGAATAATGATATATAAAAAAAAAATTCCTTTTCCTTTATTAGTAGTAAAAATGGTTTACATAATAAAGTGAAATTTTTATTTATATATTAAAATACACGTAGTTCGATGGTGTTATTTCAGGTTGAAAAAGATAACAATTGATAGTTGGCTTAATCAACTTTGAGTTACGTTCAATATAGATGGTGATAATTTAGATTAAAAAACAACAATGATGATAATTCAGATTGAAAAAACAACAACTAATAGTTGAAAAGTAAAACTCCTGAAAAAACAAATTTATTTTCTCAATTTGCACCTATATTGACCCATCTTATCCCGTGTTACCTGAAACACTTGTATATCTCGCAAACCACACAGATAACTTGCATTAGGCAAGTCTGGTGAGGCGAACCCGATCCAGAATGCAAACCTCTTGCTTTTGCTGGCAGGGGTTTTCGAACTTGAAATCTCCAACATGGAAGTCCCAAGCCCAAACCATTGAGGCCACCCGAAGGGTAAAAAAACACTTAAGATATCTTCATAACAACAGCTACACCTTAATCACAAAATGTTCGAATCAACTATATAAATCCCCATTTCGTCGTTTCAACTCATATCATATCATATCATCACAATCATAATAAATAATAAATAAATAAAACAAAAGTGAAAAACTAAATTAAAATGCAAAATATTTCAATGAAATTGTAACTCAGTTCATCAAAGTAATGTACATTTGATAGTACATTTTTTTCCTGCTATCATATAAAAAGCTCTCTTTATGACTAAAATCTACACTCCTTTCCTTTTCCCATATTGCCCATTTTTTCACCTCCCAATATTTGCATATACAGCCACTATATAGAGCTTCTTTATTTTCAAGATTCAACAAAAATATATATATATGTAAAGCTCCAAGAAATTTATCCTCTATTTTTCACCTCTCCTGTACAAATGACAGAATAAATAATCCTTCCTTAGCTATTATATCCACTGCTGTTTCTTCAGTATATTTGCTGCTATTTCACATTATTCTTGCTCGGACTCTGCAAAATGTTGTCGCACCTGTGTTGAATACTTCCAAAAATACACAACTTTTGAAGAGTTCGAGCAACATAGGGTCAGAATACCTTCTTATGATTGAGAATTCATGCGGAGCACATGACCATGTTTGGCTTCTTGGATGGCCTTTTGGAGTTGAGTAAACATTTTGACAGAAGACTCTGAGAAGTTGTTTAACTGGCTAAGAAAAAAGGCCAAGCTTGTACGGAAACGATCGAAGCCGGCTATCCAGTCTTCAGGAGAATCATCTCTCAGTGGGGTTTTAAGACCTGGATCACCATCGGTTCCATGACGATGATTTCCACCTTTCCCTTGGTGCTTCTCTTGCCGGGGTAGGAGGTGAGAGATTTCAGCAGCCAACCCCTTTATAGCGTCTGAAACTTCTTTCGTAGGCAAGGAATCGAACATCTCCAACCAGACAGAACAGGTGGTATAAATAGGCGGGCCGTGGTTTCTGAGTGGCACAGGCTGCTGCTTTCTTTTTCTCCTGGATGATTTCTCGCGGAGGAAGACGGATTTGTGAAGCCACTTATTTATAGCTTCCACGTATGCCTTCTGAGAGACGATCCACTTTGTAAAACTTGATGATAGAGAACTCAATTCATGTTCAAGATGGATTGCAATCTGCCGACGAGAATCTGATTGAATAAGGATCTTCATGTTTCCGGGCGAATGAGCTATCGATATGATATGGAGCTGAAGCTTGTGACAGTCGAACATAACTTCCCACATCTTCCTCAATCTGAGATAGGAACAGGATAGCCATACAGACAAATTAATAAAAGACTTCCAGACATTTAACCTTCAAAAACATCATCTTTCAAACATGCGTACATTTAATGCTAACAAAATTCCGATGCCGAAATAATGAGCAACATTAAATAACATACCCTTCAATCAACTCCTCCAATTGAGGCTGAAGTTCCTTGTCTCTTATTTCTTCAATTTTCCTGGAGATGGAATTAATTCTATGAATTGCAACTCCGATTCTCGAATGAAGATCCTTCACAACAGCACGCGTCTTGTCAATCCTCTGAGGAGTTTCTACCTTAGATTCTAGTTGTCGGAGAAGCTTACGCTTAGCATCATAATCACTTCGGATCATCTCACTAGCCTGAATCCCAAAAGGTGTTTACATTTAGTTGTACATCGAAACTCAAAAATATGAGAGAACGTACTAATTTAATAATAAGTAGCTTAAACACCATTGATATGAGAAAAGCACCAGCAGACGCACTGTAATAAACTGAAGCACAGTTAATAAATCCTGTTCTTAAAAGGTTAATATACAATTCTACCACAATCATTTTGGAAAACGTTAATCTACACAACTGAAAGATTCCATTTTAAGATCGAATGTTATGCATTGAACTTCAAGTCTGGGATCTCAGTATGTCTTAATTGATTAATATCAAATTTTCAACACAATATGTCTCCGATAATAATACGAAAAAGAAAGTTGGTGCTTCCAAGAGGACTATAATGAAAGCAAGTATGGAACTTCAACAGAAGACCATGCCTTGGGTTTTGGAAAAAGATATACGACCGTTTCTACAAAGTCTAAGTCAATATCTTCACAGACGAAAGGAATGTAAATGCGGAAAGAACTTGTTTCTTTTGACCAGTTACATCTAAAAAGATCAGTCAAGAATTTTGAAAGGAAGTTGTTGTATCTTCTTACTCTAAGAACCCTAGGCCTGAAACCTAAATACCTTTTGCAAACAAAATATAGAAACTAACATCGAAGAAGTAAATTCTTCATCCATAGGAATGTCATAGAACAGCAAGCCTTATGGGTTGTGTACGTATAACTAACTAGTTCACATATATGTATCCCATTCATAAAGCTAGACAAATAAACATATCAATACATTATTATACATAAATAAGAAACATCTTACCTTGACTTCGTCATATAGCTTCTTCTCCCATGCAAACAGCCGATCTAACGTAGAGGCGTGACTTCCTGAGACCATACAAAAGTTATCAAAGAGATTGTTGGAAACATCCTCAATACCATCTGTTGAGTTTACACCATGCCGATTTGGGGATGAAGCATGAGATGATGTGGTACGATGCCATGTCAGGTACTTCAAAGAATTTTGAGGAGGCTCTGAACAGAAAAATTAAGATGGCTGGATGAGCTTCATGTAGAAAAAATAAATGAAAAGACAGACAATAAAAACTATAAGAAAACATGATGCATGGTAAATAAGCACATCATAGAAGTAATAAACCATGCATAAGAGTATCCAAAGCGAGTGAACCAAGATCAGATTAAACGTTTCAAAACCTCCATTTGACATACAATGGTCATCAAGCAAGAACGATGCTTAGTGCAGATCTGTGAATTTGGATGTATGAATGGTCTCAAATTTATTAATGGATACTAAGTGCACATTTAATATTGAATTTGTATCTTAAATTGTACTGGAACATGGCATACTACCAAATAACTAAATTTAGTGGTTGAAGCAGCTTTCTTTTTTTTGTTATCTCTGTCCAAGTATAATGTATTTTTTATTATTTCACAGAATAGGCCAATTGTGTCGCTTTCGAAGAGTTTTATAACAGTTGAAGTCAGTTGTTTCTCTCTATGACCAAAGAAATCTAACATGTTCTCTTCTCCAAGCCTGAACCATGTATTAAGGAAGTCAAGCCCTTAGTCTCGATGTGTATGACCATATTTGACCGCATGAGAGTAACATAAGAAAGTCGAAGATGATAGTGGAAGGACCATAGTTGGGTATTAAAAGGTAAAAAGAAAGGTACTACTATTCTATGTTATTTATTACTTCGCCTTTGAGATCTTGCTCACATGGTTGATACCAAACCCGAATAAAAGAGGGTAATTGTACATTGACAGTCAGCTTAAAACTAGTCATTTTATTATAAATATACGTTGCGACATGCTCATCTAAGCACACATACATCAGCGCCCTAGTGTGATGAAAAATGGCAAATAGTTTCATCAGATGGCTGACAGGATGTGAGGGAAATCTAGGCTCGATGTACCAGAATAGATGAAAGTGTAACATGGAAAAATAAAATAAGATGATTGAAAGGCATGTTTTATAGAACGGTTTTAAGGCCAGTAATGTCATATGGTCGTGAATGTTCGGCCTCCAACATCCAGCTCATTCACAAGATGAGTGTTACGGAAAAGCAAATGCTAAGATTGATGTGTGGTCATACAAAATTAAGCAAGATTAGAAGAAAAGGTTGCTTAAATTGGGAGTTAATATCTTAAAAGATCACTCAACTTTGAGAATTTATCTAGTAAAGTCATTGAACTTTATTTTGTATCAATAAAATCATTCAACTTAGACTTTCATATCTCAATAAAATCACTCAACTCAACTTATTATTAAGAAAATTAACAAAGCAAAATAAATTGTTTTTATGTTATGTAATATGAACTCCACAAATAAACAAAGATTAAAGAAAACTCATCAAAAAAAATTCAAGGAAAAATTGAATTAGTGAAAATTATATTATGGTATTACTATATATTTAAAATTTTAAAATGTATTATAATGGATGTTTTTCTACCCAAAAAGAAACCCGTAAAAACTTTCCTCACAAATAATTGGCTCAATAACTGCAATATTAAATTGCTGCAGTCACTGGCGTATAAAAAAATTGACGTCTTACAAAAAGATTGTTACAGTCATTAAGTCGAGGATAATATCATAAAATTTATTATTAGAATAACGTCTATTGTGATACATTTATAAATTGTAAATACATAATAAAATTATAATATTATTTCACTGATTAAGTTTATTCATAAAACTTTTTTTTTGAATGATTTTTCTCTAACTTTATTTACTTGTGGAATTTATATTTACATGGCATAAAAAAATAATTTATTTTGCTATGTCAATTTTTTTTAATGATAAACTTAATTGAGTGATTTCATTGATATAAAGATCTAAGTTGAGTGATTTTATTGATACAAAATAAAGTTCAATGACTTTATTAAACAAATTCTCAAAGTTGAGTGACCTTTTAAGATATTAACTCCTTAAATTGGTTTAGTAAAAGAGGGATATGCACTAACACAACAGCTTCATTGGTATTTAGGAAACTATAGTGAATGTGGACAGCAAGAATTCCGATCAAATGAACACTGGAAAAAAAGTTCACTCAATAAAGTCCCCAAGATGAAAGGACAACAGGAAGGATATCAGACCACCTACTTGGCCAGGACCAAGGCTGTGATAGCACAGTAATCTCGTCCAACTATTTAATATGAGCGCGATGTTATTGGAAATTAATAGTTTTAGATGATACCATCTTTTTCCTAGTTTAGAACATTCATCTCATTTCCTCCTCTACTAATCTTTCCCACAAAAAATAAAAACTAAGGAAACAAAGTAGAGTAGTATATGGAAAAAATGAAGATTTTAAAAAATTAATTCAGTGTTCATTTGTAGATCATCTGAAAACGAAGTTGAATCTAAATACTAATCTGCACTCCTCAAGGTAAAGGAACCTTCCCACATGTTGCTTGCTTCCCCTTTCTACGTTTCATAAACTACAAACATCTGGACCCAAGAGTGACGTGGGGAGAAAAGAACTCAAGAATGTCTAACACAATATTTGCTCTCAGCAACACAGGAATCGAAAAGCACTACCAACTATTAGACATGTAGAATCTGAAAATTTCACCATAGATATCTTTATATAAAGAGGCCTACCTTCAGGAATCTGGCTTGGATCTTCCCCGCAAGAGAAACAAGAATTCTTTAATATTCTGGTCATTGACCCGCCTGCAACAGATAAATCTGTCAATGATCAATTAAAGAGCTATGCAGAAAAGACTAATATGCAAAAGAGTTAAGAGAGCAGCAGTTCACATCCCAATACTCACTTCACTCTCTTGCCTACACACGTATACATTAACTTGATTATATAGACAGACTGTTAATATTCTGACTTTAACCTCAGGCTGACTGCCATTTCTTCCCATATGTATCAACCAGTTAAAAGACCACATAAAATCAGAAAAGCATGCAGTATATTAAGTAAGATAGAAAGAACTTCTAGCTGACTTGCCAATGTCATGCAGGAATCCATGTGACTTTAAAAGAAAAAAACCTAGAAGCTAAAACAATTTAAGGAATATGTGTAAACAATGAAACTATTAAGATGCATTTATGTGCATTTTCTATCTGATATGAGAGAGAAAGAGAGATGACTTACTTTCTTTCCCTGGAAAAATTGGACGGAAATGGAATTTGTTCGCCTCTAGCATGCGAGGAACTTCTCGTCCTGATTCAGATGCTTTTATGAAGAGATATTCAATATCTTTTATGCTAAAAAAGAATTCCTTGGGTGCAACCTTATTCTCAACATCATTTTCTTTTACTGGTGTCTTCATGTCATCATCAGCAGCAGGTCCTGAAGGTGCAGCTCTTAGTGGGGACAAATCAGGTGACTTGCTTTTCTCCCCATTCAGAGACTTGGCTTCTGACACTACAGTCCTCGCAGATGTTATGTCAGGTGAGAGTGAGACACTAGTGCTAGCATGATCAGTTGTTCTGTTGACATTTTGAAAACTTCGGACCAGGGTTTCTGCAGAAGGCTCATCAAATTCATCATCCGAGACCTGTGACCCATCCCTTCCAGGTGAAGAATAATGTTCTTCTTCATCTTCTGATGCAGAAATTCTATCCTCATCTCCATGATGTCTATTGTCATTTCCATTCTCAGCCCTTCCATCTTGTGAAGTCAAATGATTATCAATATCATGGCCAAGACCAAAATAGTCCCAAGGTGAAGTTTCAGAAGGGGAAGGAGGGAGTTCAAAAGGTGAAGTTTCAGAAGGGAAAGGAGGGATTTCAAAAGGTGATGCTTCAGGCCTCTCTGTGGAACGAGGCGTGGAGTTCTGAGGTGTACCTGAAGTAACTGAAACAGTAACAGGAACAGAAGGTTTTTCTTCAACTTTCCTAGAAAATGTACCTCTAAATTTCATGTGATTAGCATGGTATCGACTTGAAGTTGGAGGTGAAGGAGACGGTAGGATATTCTCAGTTGCATCTACACGACGTGAGATGGATCGAGAAGAGAACGAAAAATGGGAAAGAGACTTTTCAGTTAATCCAAGTAGCTCAGGGGTTGCACTAGTTGAAGTGTAGATTGAAGATTCAATTGGAGCCTCAGGTTCAGCAAATCTCCTTAAAACAGTTCCTGTAATTTTAAGAGACTCAATATAAGCAATATGAGTCGCTGCTAGGTTACACCGTCCATCAAGGGCTTGCCTTACAAACTTCTTCCGTTCACGACAAAGCTGCAAGGCTTTATCTTCCTCTAGTTTAGAGTTTGATGCCCCCATCAAATCATTCCAGGGTTGAAACTTGTTTAACTTTCCAGAAAAGTTACTTCAAGCCTGATTAGAAAACATGGAAATTATTAATTTGGAAAGACACAATGCATGATCAAATTACACGAGACCAAAAATAACCAGGAAACTAACTCCAGCATTTGGCAAGGGTCAGAAAAAGAGTCATAAGGAAGTTCGGAAACCAGACAGTTATAAGAGACCCAACTCTCAAGAAAAAACACAACAAGTTAAATGCATTACCTGTTGACTAAGTACCTAATCAGGTTCTTCCAAATAGTACATCAGAATGCATGGGAATTTTGAGTTCAACGGTTTGGATTTGATGCATGGCATTGTCATTTTGGATAAGGAATAGTTTTAATTGCATGGCTTATAAATAAGATGTTTTCATGATTTTCATTTTGAAGCTTTAAATTTCAATTCTATGTATAGTTTCCATCTTCAGAATGAATGCAAAAAACATTTCACGTTCTTTCTCCCCATTTTGAGAAACTATTTTTAGCACACATAGAGACCAAAAGAACTGATACCACAACCATAGATTCCACATGCTGCAAGTATCAAAGCACATTTAAGCATCCAAAAGGGGAGTAGAGGCGTAGGCTGCAGACACAGCTAAACTCAATTGTTCCAAAGATTGTCTCAAAGGAAAAAGCCAAAGCGGGGTATCACCAGCCACAAGAATAAAATCATAAACACTAACTTAGCAATTTATTCTCCAAACCATGTCTGAAAACTCAAGGCAAATACCATTTTCACACTTCATAACTGAGCACATTATGCAATTTTCAATTAAAAACATCTGATACTATAAGAGATACTAAAGAAAAGCTCTAAGAGATGATCAAAACGAAAATCTCAGATCATGCCGAAGTGTTAAAATGGTTAAACATGGGTTATCAAGACATTCAACAGAAAATATACAACTACTTCTTCCAAACAGTTAACATTAGCCAAAAAAAAGAAATTCAAACTACCGGTTGCAGCAGCTTAATCCTGCTAAATCAGGCTTTACAAACATGCCAAATTCAGATGATTAAGAATTTGAATTCATCGATCTGACACAGATGATTAAACATCACTAATCATAGACGAAGGGTCGAATTAATAAATAAAACAGTGCCCTATAACCGCAGATTCATCATCACAACAACCAAATCTAATTGAATTGACACTAAATACCCAAACATAACCTAATCAAAAACTTGCCTACAAAAATCAGAGCAGTTAAAAGCATTACCAAAAAGGGATCATTAATCTCCAAAATCAAGAACAGATTACTAAAAATCCAATCTTTAAAATTCACAGAAACTTCACAACTGTATAACAGAATCCAATTCGACCCCAACCAAGTACCACCAAGAATCTATCAATAAATCACAACAAACAAACATAACTCGATAAGCAAATTGAGGAAGTGAATAACAACCAAAATTAGATCAGTAATCTCCAAATTAAGAAAACTTAACAAGTAAAGATCAGTACTTTACAACAATTGAATCTAACACCAACCAAGTACCACCAAGAATCTAACAATAAATCACAACAAAGAAACATAACTCGATAAGCAAATTGAGGAAGTGAATAACAACCAAAATTAGATCAGTAATCTCCAAATTAAGAAAACTTAACAAGTAAAGATCAGTACTTTACAACAATTGAATCTAACACCAACCAAGTACCACCAAGAATCTAACAATAAATCACAACAAAGAAACATAACTCGATAAGCAAATTGAGGAAGTGAATAACAACCAAAATTAGATCAGTAATCTCCAAATTAAGAAAACTTAACAAGTAAAGATCAGTACTTTACAACAATTGAATCTAACACCAACCAAGTACCACCAAGAATCTAACAATAAATCACAACAAAGAAACATAACTCGATAAGCAAATTGAGGAAGTGAATAACAACCAAAATTAGATCAGTAATCTCCAAATTAAGAAAACTTAACAAGTAAAGATCAGTACTTTACAACAATTGAAT
>JAJONR010015448.1:0-14651 GCA_029582245.1 Solanum etuberosum
AGTCTAGATCTTATTAGAAATAATAATAGAATGTTAGGAAAAAAATTCAAGAATGTGCATTGGAAAAAAATATTTATGAGATGTCTATGAAAACCAAGACAAGCTTGACTTTTGGGAGGTGATGTGCTTAAATCAAAAGAAAATAATTCTTCTATTTCTATTTACTAGTTAAATTTTGATTTGAAACACCTATTAATAAAAATATAAACTCTTTCTTAATTTATCAAAAATGAAAAAAAAATTAGATTAAAAATATTTGACAAGTGAATAGAAACGGAAGGAGTAGCTATCCAGCTCATGTATAGTTAGGCACACAAGTTCATGTTAATCTTTTGAGAAAACACATAAAAAAAAAAACCTGAACTTGGTAGCATAACTTACTTTAACACTTAAACTATACGGGCGTTTAAATACCCCCTTAACATATTTGAAGTGAATTAATATCATCCTAGAAATATAATACCAGTCTCAAATTGGCAAGTGTATTACACACGCGCCACATCATTGACACATCAGAACCACATAAGCGCTACGTCATAGCCACATTGGAAATTCTCTAAAATTTGATTTTTGATTTTTTAAATTCATTTCTTTCTTTCCTTTTCAGAATATTTAAATACTAATTAATCTTTAGCTCTTAATTAGTTTAAGAAAAATTGAAGTCATTAGCAGTGATTTTCTTTCAATACTCAACGTCATTTACTGTCATTGTCGGTTGTCGGTGTTCTTCATTTTTTTTATTTTTATATACTAATCAAGTTCTAATTCTTAACTAATTCAAGAAAAACACATTTATTTGTAGTGAATTTTATTTTTTTTAAAAACACTTTCTCTGCCGATCGCTTCAATCGCCATTGCCAACCATTAACATTATAGATCAGTTGACAAAACCTCATCTTCTTTTATGCCCAAGTCTTTATTTTTCAAAAAAATTCATAACTTTTTAAGAAAAATCAAATCTTCAAAGTAAAGAGTAAAAAAAATTATGTGGGTCTTGAATGTAATTTTTTTTGTTTATGTGTTTAACGAGAAAATATACTTTGAATGTAGAGTTTGAAGAAGGAGAAAGAGGATGGGATGGGTTGGGGATAGGGTGAGGTGGGGAGTTTGAGGAAGAAAAGACAAGCAGGTAAAGGGGGTAGGTGGGGTTTTGAGAAAGGTGGGTGGGGGGTTTGAAGAAGAAGAAGAATGGGGTGGGTGAATTTCTTTTTTTTTCATTATATATAATATCTATATATATATATACAAAATGGGACCATTTTTTTTAAAAAAAAATAACTTAACACGCTTTCAAAAAAATTTCTTTTCTTTTTTTGCCACGTCATCCATTAGGATGGTATTAAATTCACACAAAATGAAATTAGAGAGATAAATAAACGCTCGTATAGTTTAAGTGCTAAAGTAAGTTATGCTGCCAAGTTCAGATTTTTTTTTTTTGTGTATTTTCTGTTAGTCACTGTCTGTCTATATGTCTAATAATGTTTGAAACATCCATAAATATACATATGCACACTAATAGGAATAATTAAAGGAAAAAGATATTAGATAATATCGAAAAGACATATATTCTGATATATTAAATATGAACTTAAATTAATTAGACAATAAGTCCCTTATCCGTTGTTTAAAGTGAAATTTATATGATGAAATGATGTTAATCACATGGGTGATATTTTTCCAAGATAAATATTCATGTCAAACTAATAAGAGTAGTATTTTTGTTATGAGCTGTAGTAGGCTAAGGCTTCGATTGTTTGTACGAGGTTTAAATTTGAATGATTCAGACATTAGACTAATAAATACATTTGTTTTCATTCAGATTTCAAACATTTAATGGGTTTGAATATATTTTGATCATTAAGATCTGGAACAGAGTCTTAATATCATTATGAGGTATTCTTGTTTGGATAATATTCATCATCACTCTATCTACAATCACCAGCCACCACCACTAATCATCTTTGTCATCACAACCACCATCACTAACCACATTTGTCATCGCAACCATCACCACCACCACCACCACTACTAACCACCTTAGTTATCATAATCACCATCACCACCATTACCGTCGTTTACCACCAACCATCTATGTCATCACAATCACCATTGTTGCTAAATATTACTATTAGATGTTGTCACACTTACCTCCTCCATCATTATGATTATATCCATTACCGCCACCATCATCGTCTTTGTAGTTACCGCCGCGATCACCACTGTCTCTGTAGCCTCCGCCATCTCCACCACCACCATATCTGTAGTCGTCGCCATCTCTACCACCACTATCACCAATATAGTCAATTCCTACTAACAATAAACCACGTCATCACAATTAATATCACTGTTAATTGCCACCATACATTCTTCGGTCACCACTATGATCAATCTCTACTATCAGCCACCTCCGTCATCATAACTAGCACCACTGTCAACTATCACAAACACATCACCAACCACCACACATTCTTTAGCCATCACTATCACCATCAACACCGCCAACTACTAACATCAACCAACTTCATCATAATTACAACCACCAGCACCCCACCACAATTATGATAGTCACCAATCACCTCTATCGTCGCAACTATTACCACCATCATTACTAGCACTAACAACAACTATTACCATCACCACTACCACTACAAACTATCTCCACCATCACTAGCAAGTAAAAGTGTTTCAATTTTTAATCAAATAATTATTTTATTTTATTAATTTTTTTTAAAATATTTAATTATTTTTTATTTGAATTGTTTACTTATTTTGTACATGCTAATAGATTATGTATATTAAGATATTGGAAAACAAACATTCTTAATCATTTTGTATTTAGATTTAGAGACAATATCTTAATCATTCAGATGTGCATTCCGATTCAGACCTCTTAATAAAAACAAATGAGGTATGTCATGTAAAATAAAAGAGATATGTCATGTACAATTTCCTATTGGTTTAGTCTAGTTATGTAAATAAAGATTGCCTTTGATTAAATCGACAAATTAATAATTGCCTTATTTTGAATGTCAGGAAATTTGTTAATGGACTAATAGATTAATTTGTTTAAATATTATCAAACATAATTTTTTTTTAACCCCAGGATAACCCGCAGTCGCTACAGTCTCTGCCACAGCTTTTGTCCTTCGGGTGAGCACTTTGTGCGCACTAGATAAACCCCCAATGTGTAATAGCATGCAAACCACACATAAATTATATTTAAACCTAATTGCCGATTTTCTAATCTCTCTTTTTCAACTTTGTTTTCCTAATTCATTCTCATAAAAACCGTTCAAAAGTCAATTCAACGTTAATTAGTTTAGAAGATTTTGATTTTGGAAAATTAAATTCAAACATAATGAAAAGATAAAAGTTTGATCAAATTTGTTCCTCACATTATTTTTCATATTTAAAAATATTTCACTATTAACAATACAATTATATATTATTTAATTAAATACGTGACCTCAATTAATATTAGGATTCAATTCAAATCTGTATTTGAATTGAACTCTATTAAAATATTTTTTTATGTATATATAGTAGTTTAATAAATGTTGAACCTTATTTGTCTTCTTCGTACATTCATTTCTTCTTAATTAAAACTCCTTGTGAATATTCTAACTCTGCATTAAATTATCCATTAAATAAACATACATAATTTTCTCTGATTGATATTGTTCTTTTCTTCATTATTTTCACCATGACTTATTTGTTATTGTTTTTCCTTTTCATACTATTTACTTAAGCTGAAGGTGCGACCTCGGGATTCATTCGAAATCCCATTAACACAAACGAAATATGCTATCTTATCACGAAATAGACGAAACGACCAACAAATGTTGTCTTGTTGAAAACAATCTTTTTATCTTCATAAATAAGAATAAGTTTGTGTATACATCGCCCGCTCTATACTCGTGGAATTACACTCGATACATTGTTGTTTACGTCGTCTTTTATTTATTCATATTATTATTATTTTCATCTATTTATTTTTTTTGTTTTATATATATAAAAAAAACAAAGACCTCTCTTGGTTTTAGATCCCAAATTCCCACCTAATACATTAGATCTAACGCACATAGGGTCAATATCGTCATTTCAAAGCTATCTCCTGTAAATCTTATTCCAGATTTCATTATCTCCCACTTACCCCTTCACCAAATTCTCCTCCGCCGTGCTCCGCCGCCAAATTCCACCATAGCCGCCGTATCCACCGCCGGACAAAAAAATGTCGAAATTACCCACCCTCCTCCTCCTTCTACTCTGCCTTGCCTCATTCACCGCCGGCGAGATAAAAAAACTGAAGATCCGATCCGATAACCGACCCATGATTCTCTTCGAACGATTCGGGTTCACACATACGGGTCAAGCTTCCATTAGCGTCTCCTCCGTCTCCGTTATCTCCAGTCTAGCTACCCCTGATCCTTCCGGACTCGGATTCTTCCTCCTATCTGAAGAATCGCTAATTCAAGTCCTTATTGAGCTTCAACAAAACCCTAATTTCTGTGTCCTTGAATCCAATTACATTCAACATTTATTCACTTTTCGTGATCTTTCTCCTCCACCCAATTCATCATTCGATCGAGCTTACCCTGTAACTTCCCCTAATGAATACTCTCTCTTCTTCGCCAATTGTGCTCCTGAGTCAAAAGTTTCAATGGATGTACGCACTGAGCTTTACAATCTCGATGGCCGCGTTAAAGATTATCTGTCTGCAGGTTTTATTCGATTGCCCACTTTGTTTGTATTTTTATAAATTGCTCATTTCGCATATATCTTTTTGTTCCTTTTGTTGGTTATTTTGGGAAATATGTGCATTTGATCAAATTGAGCTTCCATTGTTAGGCTGCAAAATATGAAAATATGATAGTGAAAGGGATTTTTTGGTTTGGTATGGTGGAAATGTTTTCCTTGATGTAACCATTTTCCGCGAAATCCTACTAGTTCCGTTGATGAAATCAGTTTTTATGGTGTGTTACACCTTGAATTGTGAAAACAACATATATTCTTTGATGAAATTTGCTTGGTTACTTGAATTGTGAAAAGCTTAATATAACTTCATGAACTCATTTTCGTATGCTTGAATTCTTAAAATGTTTTTCATCAAAATGGGGAGTATAACTTGGTGAAAGTCATTTCTTTTGCAAATGTTCAGCTCTTACCCCCTCATTCTAAAAAAAGAAAGAAGCTTTCCTTACGGCGTATTAACCAAACACAAGCAAATGATCAGAATGATGATTTCCCGAATAAACATTTTTGATGGAATTGTTTTGTTCGAACAAATTATAATACTCTAATACTTCTACTACCTTGTCATATTCAAATATTATGCAAAAATGGGTGCTTTGAGGGCTGGTGTTTAAATCCCCTGTTTTAAAAGTTCTGCATTTTAAGACCAAGTGGAAGTTATGTTGGGGCGGGATATAACTTGTTCAAAGTTATACCCGGACAGGCATTTAACAAGTTATGCTCCGGCCTGGCATAACTTCAAACAAGTAATGCCCCGGCTAGGGACACTTTGAGCAAGCCAGGCCTTGCCAACCTACTCTTGCAAAACTTCCTTACACTGGGACAAACATTAAATAGAAAAACCTGAAATGATCCTATTTGTGCAAATCTCTCAATATTAGATACCATGACAATCCATTTTGGTGGAAATAGCCATAATGCAGGTACCCACTATGTATTTCTCATCTCTCTGCATATTCAACTTCTCATAATCTTCCCCTCTTTCTACAGGTCTTACGCAGTTGCCAACGTTGTATTTTTTGTTTTCCTTGGTTTATTTTGGCTTCTTGGCCGTCTGGGTGTTGGTGTGTTTGAAGAATAGGATATCAGTGCATAGGATTCATGGACTTATGGCACTTTTGGTTGTAATGAAGGCGTTGAATTTGCTTTTTGCTGCTGAGGATAAGCATTATGTTAAGGTTACTGGGACTGCACATGGATGGGATGTGTTGTTCTACATTTTCCAGTCCATGCGTGTGGTTTTGCTTTTCACTGTTATTGTTTTGATTGGTACTGGGTGGTCGTTCTTGAAGCCATTTTTGCAAGATAGGGAAAAGAAGGTGTTGATGATTGTGATTCCGCTTCAGGTTTTGGCTAATGTGGCTTCGGTCGTTATTGGTGAAACAGGTCCTTTTATTAAGGATTGGGTGACATGGAATCAGGTCTTTTTGATTGTTGATATTGTGTGCTGTTGTGCTATTATTTTCCCCATTGTGTGGTCGATTAGGTCATTGAGGGAGACTTCCAAGACCGATGGGAAGGCAGCAAGGAATTTGGCGAAGTTGACTCTTTTCAGGCAGTTTTATATTGTGGTGATTGGATACTTGTACTTCACAAGGATTGTGGTTTTTGCATTGAAGACAATTTCCGCGTATAAGTATCAATGGGTGGCATACTCTGCTGAGGAAATAGTGAGCTTAGCTTTTTACATTGTCATGTTTTACATGTTTAGGCCTGTGGAAAGGAATGAGTACTTTGTTCTTGATGATGAGGAAGAAGAGGCTGCAGCATTGGCTCTTCAAGACGAGGAGTTTGAGCTGTGATTTTGAAATCTAATGGAGGGGGTTGGTCTCTTCCCGACATTTTATACAGTTCTCAGCCTAACACTGTGAGTTTTACTTGGAATGGCAGTAGGTTTACCAGAATGAGTTACAATTCACTGTTGTTTGGTAGCTTTGGAATCACAATACAGACCTTTTATTTTTGTATAATGGAATTGTTATATAAACCTCATTTATCATGATTTTGTTTCATCTGTCCCTTTTATCGTATTTCCTAGGCTTCTTCATCCTACTAAACTGGTTCCATCTAAGTTTTGCTCACTTATATATAGCGATATAGTGGATGGGTCGGACTGAATTTGGAAGTGTCAAAATGGACCAACTTTTGTCACCCCTAATAATAAGATAACTGCACTGATCATCAACATTGACCACATCTTGACAGTTCGGAGGATTGAAATGATCTTGACAGTGTTTTCTCACGTCTCTGCATTGTGACAATATCGAAGAGAATTTCATTTGCCAATGTTTTTCTGAAATTTCAACTTAAAAAGTGTCAAATACGAATAATTTACCATGCTTAATTGAAACAAAGTGGTAGTTCGAGTAGTATCTAAATAAAGGGACTTCTAAAAGTATAACGCTTGATGACTAGATCAAACAATCCAAACAAAAGCTAAGAACATCTCCTTTTTGGTCCCTCCTTGGACAGTTTTTGCAAAACAATGTCATTCAAAATATTGTTAAGGTTATATTATTTGTACTTTCATCTCAGCTTTTCCTACCGTAAATGAAAATAGTTCTCTGATGGAAGGATTGAAGCCTGGAAAAGAAGGTACACAATCCAAAGCATTCTAAACCATCATTGACATCCTAGCAATTGAGCATCGCCAACTGGGAAACAAAACGTAGATTATCTTGGAGATGGATGAGATTACTGAAGAAGTCGCACTGTAATTTGGTTATTAATACAGAAGCCTCTGTTCTTCGTAATAAATGCATGCGTTGCTAGAGCCTGCGAGGGGAACTCCACAAAGACTGTTCTAGTTGGTGGTCTGCAACAAATAAGCCAGAAATCCATCTAGTTACTAACAGAAAACACATAAGAGTGAATAAAGCCACCGACATGTGAGTAGTAGAGCTTAGATACCTATCAGCAGCTCGTTGTGGTCTGCCGAACATTTGGATTGCTGATGCATCATACTGGCAACCAGCAAGGAAACGTTCCACATCTTCGGCCACTGCATTTCGAGGGACCCCTAGCAATAAAATCTGATAATGCCAACAATCATCATTAAATTTTTGCTTTAAAGCACGAACCTCATCATTCAGAAAAAAAAAGAATAATTCATTGTTTTAAAAAAATAAAACTAGCATCCGAGTTAGCTTGCACACACCTCGACTGCTACACCGTAAGTGTTACCTCCCGGCAATACAATATCAAGTAACACTATGCTATGACTAAGGCTTAGACATATAGAATGAAATCACCTAGTATATTTTTTCTCCTATTAGTTGAGGTTTTTATTTTTCTTATCAGCCCTTCCACCACCATCTACCACAGCCCAACACACAGAAAAAAGGATGGAGACAGTAAACATTAGAGTCTAGAGACCGGACTTACAGTTTTTCCATCATAGCGTGGCAAAGTGTCCCACTGTTGACGACCAACCTATAATCATCAAAAAGGTAGAGGAAATGACAATTTTGCATGTGACCTCCAGAGATTAATAATCAAGAAGATGTATATTGAAACAGTACCCTCTCCATTCTGAATAAGCCACCCTTCCGACTTCCTTCCCTAAGTGTAGCCTCATAAGAATTTCGAGTAGGGAACTGAATCATCCTATTCATGAGATATAGTAGGGAATATCGCAGTAATAAGTATTTTCATTTCTGATAAAGCAGTAACAGTAATATTTAAAATATATTAAGCAAACGGGCAAGAAAGCTTAGACTACTCTCTCGTTGAACAAACAACTAAGTACATGAAAAAATACAAATAAAATTGACAACTTCAAGAACAATTAGTGGAAAAGGAAACAACTGTGACAAGAAACATCATTAGGAAACTGGAATAAACTAAAAAGTAATTTATTACCCGCATTGACCAAGTATTGGTGGTGTAATTCAGATTAACTCACAAGCTACTAGTCAATACTGCCGTACAAATTATGTAAAAAATGAAGCAAGACATTCAATCTGATAACAAATGATATATCCTGAAAAGTCCAAGGGGCCGTTTGGTTTGCAGCATAAGGTAGTGCAATTTATATATTAAACAAGGTATAAATATGCATTGTTCGGTTATCTTTTTTATCGTCCCCATATACTCTACATTAGTTAATACATGAAGATGCTTATTAACAAAATACTTTACTTTTACCAACCAAACAAACTGAGGGGCCATTTTGTTTAGGAGCATGTTATGCGGGAATTAATAATGTAGGGATTGTAATGCAAAGATTTAGTTATGCAGGGCTTAGTAATGTAGGAATTGTAATGGAGAGGCTGGGTTATATATAACTATATAAGTATGTATAAGAAGCCCTTTTCTTAAGTGTTTATGGTCCAGTACCATTCACACTCTTAGTTACTCATTCTAAGCTTTTGACAAAATAGTATGAGTCCAAATATTGCTAACAACTGATAAGATAACCCTTCATCAAAACAAATGATAAGATTACCTTTACAAAGAATCCATATCCTGTCAAGTTTTTATACATTGATCCTTCCATGAAATTGCCTATACCAAGAGAGAATACCTGGAGTGATGTAACACGTGAGCCTGACGTGGAAGTGAGGCTTGATACCAACGCCATCAAAAGAAAGAAAGTTTCAAGTATCTTTGGTCTATTATCCAAAGTAATCAAGAGATTGATGATAAAGTCACTCATCGTATTGGTGCAAGGCGGATGAAATGGAGGCTCACTTATGGATTCTTGTGTGATAAGAAGGTGTCACCAGAGCTTAAAGGCAAGTTCTACAGAGTGGTGGTTGGACCGACTATGTAGTATGGAGCGGAATGTTAGTCAATTAAGAACTCTTACGCCCAAAAGATGAAAGTTGCGGAAATGAGGATGTTGAGATGGATGTGTGGGCACTAGGAGAGATAAGATTAGAAATGATGATATCCGAGACAAGGTGGGAGTAGCCTCGATTGAGGAAAAGATACGAGAAGCGAGGTTGAGATGGTTCAGACAGGAGAAAAGGAGATGTACAAATGTCCTAGTGTGAAGGTGTGAGAGATTGGCTATGGATGGTTCCAGGCTAAGTTGCTCGGACTGTCCAAAAATGTTGCCGCACCCATGTCAGATCCTTGAAAATGCACTACTTTTGAATAATCCGACATGTACCTGATGAAATTTTTGAAGAGTTCGAGCAACATAGGTTCCAGGAGAGGTAGAGGTAAGCCAATGAAGTATTGGGGAGAGGTGATTAACAAGGTTAGTTAGGTTGTAAAGTATTGTCTCGCTTATCCTTCCACACTAGAAATCGTGGTATTACTCTGGTAGTTTCTTGTTCTTCGACCGTTGTTACTATTTTATGTTTCTTGTACTTCAATTATAGTATTATTTTGTTGTTGTTACTGTTCCTCCATAGGAATGCTCTGACATGCTTTCTTTAGTATTATTTCTCTTCATTTTTCCTATCTTCTTCACATTTCCTTGTATCTATTCATCTCCCATACGTCCCTCCTCTCCTCCCCCACATGCATACACATACTAATAGAGCTTAATATTGATGGATTTTCATTTGCTCTGCTTTTTTTGCTCTTCCTCAAACAGAGAAACAAAACATAATATACTAAAAGAAGTAAAATCATGTTTACTCCATTAAAGGAGTAATAGTTATGTATTTATATGATCCCGACCACCATGGATGGTAGTTATGGCTCAGCTTTAGCCAAAAGCCTATAATTTAATATTGTCTTTTGTAGTTTGAAAGTTGGGTCTTGGGTATGGCAGTTCAGTTTGGAGAAGCAAGAAAGAGAGTGAAAAATTGGTGGGAGGGTGTGTGGTGCTACTGTGAGTAGCAATTTAACAAAGCAGAAAAAATTTAGATGGCCTGGGCCAATAGCTTATCATGGTTTCTCTCTTGTTCATGAAATTTGTGTTATGCTGGGTATAGTAATTTCGAATTCAGGAATGATGGATAACTTAAAATAATCTTGTTGTTTTTAACAGTAAAAAGGAAAGTGAAGAAGCGGTATAGAAAGTTAAGTGAAGAAATGGTTTTGGATCATAGACATAGATTGAAGGAGGAGAGGTAGTAGCTGGCAGAGCCGCAGAGATGGGCGGGAGCAAGAAAAAAAGCATGGGTGGCAGTCCTTTTTCTGGGAAGTGCTCGTAATTTTGTGTAGGAGAAAGAATTTTTGAAGAAGGAAACATTTGACTTGGGTCAATTGCATCATGTGTAAAGAGGCTGTATGCTTTGGATTTGCTTTTGGCATTCAGAGCCGTGGTGCAATTGTAAGCACTTATCTTTTCATGTCAATAGTCAAGGTGGTAATAGATACACTTTGGATAAGAATAGGGGGTATTGAAACACCGCAAAATTTAAGTGCATAGTTGGAAAAAGGGGACAAGTTTGAGGAGGTCTATATGTATTATCCCATGATTTAATTATAGTTGCATTATTTTAAAATGGATGCAAGCACTGGCATGTCTTGAACTTAAAACAAATTGGAAATAATAAAGATAAAAAACACCTATAATTTTTGCCAGAGAACAAGTTGATCACAAGGAGGTCCATATATTACGACCTTCGAAAAGCAATCAGATGCTCACAAAAGTATCCAACACAGATACCGGGCAAACCTGTCCATTAAGACTTAGAAAGATGAAGAGAATCACCAAGAGCTTTGCAGGGCCTTGAACCCTGGTCTCTCGTGATCCATGATCCATTCTAGCTTCATTGACAACTAAATCACACCCTTGGGTGCTCAGAAATCAAAACCATAATGATAAGATATATTTCCTCATAGACATTGTTAAACCTTAAATCATAAAAGAAAACTTACACTGAAACTGGAGCATAGTTCATGTTGTACTCAAATCTAACGTCATCTGGGCTCAATCTAGAACTCCCTAACATGTTAATAATGTCACTCTTCCTTGTATACTTTCCAGTGACAAAAAGTCTCCCATAAACCAAACCTGGGAAATAGAAATACCAAGATCCTGGATCAATCTCGTATAAGATTGCATATGCATTTGTGTCACCAAAAGAAAAGGAATAATTCACATCCTTATTAAAACTTATCCACTCTACATGTGTGGGAAAAAAGGAAATTGACGCAAAAGAAGTGGATATAAGGAATCCATAACCTTTTAATGGTTGATAATTGCCTCCAACACCACCTATGTGATCTTCGTGAAGCATAACTAGAACAAGCTTGGAACTTGGATAAAGGAAGGGGATGGAGTAGTTTGATGGTTAGCATAAAAATTGCCAAATTAGGATAGAACAGTATACTGATATGAACACGTGTGGCAAGGATACAAAGTATTCATATAGCTGACCCCAATTACTCCAACTACTGTGGATTGAGGTGTAGTTGATTGATTGATGATTATTACCTCCACTCATGTGTTAAACTCACAAATTTTTCAATACAATTAAATCCAACAAAATATTCACCGCCATGAGTAACTAAAATCTCAAGGTGTTTAACACGTCAAATACTTACCTAATACCTAGTAGCAAACTAACAATGCTCAAACAATAAGCAAACAGGGAAAAGCCAGGTAAACTTGATAAGTCCTTCATAACCACTTAAACAATGATTTCAAAATTCTCAAGCCTTTACCAGGGACACAATTACCTAGTAGAAAATTGAAAATGCTTAATGAATAAGTAGAACAGCCAAAATCATAAATTCTAAACACTCAAATATTTGAAAAAATACACACGTAAATTAACAAGACTGCGTAAAAGTACAAATAAGCAAAAGGGTATCCATAATTTCTTGCATTATGCATATACAATCCAAAAAGTTAACAAAACCATTGGAAAATTTTTTTCCAATAAATAAACAACAATAACAAACTCTCAATTTGGTTTTCTGTTCTGGAATGAATTTGTTCTAAAGGAAGACCTGCCTATACTGAAGAGGGGCTGGTTCACAGTAATGAATGGTGGTATCGGTCGGGGCAAGCACAACACTCGTTCCCGCAGCCCCAGTGAACCACAAAGTAGGATCTGGGGAGGGTAGACTGTATGCAAATATAGAGAGGTTGTTTCCGAAAGACCCTTGGTTCAATTCTAATAAACAAATAATGATTTCAAAATTCTCAAAAACAGGGACACAGTTACCTAGTAGACAATGCTCATAGCTTAATGAATAAGCAGAACAGCCAAAACCATCAACCCTAAACACTAAAATATTTGGAAAAAAAACCCACAAAAAAACAGATAAAAGTACAAATAAGCAAAAGGGTATCCATAATTTCTTGCATTATGCATATCCAATCAACAAACTTCAACAAACCACTCAAAAAAAAAAAAAAACCCAAATTCCAACAAACAAAAAAAGTGAACTTTAAGAATAAATATAACAACAAGATCATTTTTTAATCAAATATTTAAAAGATTCATGTATACCAGAAGATGGGTTTCGGAGGAATGGATCAGATGAATTGTCCTTCTGGGGTGTTTCCATTTGGGTCGAAAACTGTCTGCAGAGAGGCAATGTCAGCCCTTGATTTTGAATACTCGTTTGAATCGAACGGTTCGATTTAGCAACAGCACGCAATAAACCCATCATCTTGGAACAACTTCGAAGCTAAATGTTGAGAGTACAGTGAAGTTCCGGCTATGGCTATTGAAGAAGAAGACTCTGTTAACAATGGCTGCGGCCCAAGTATTAATACGAATTCACTACCAATACGATGTCGTTCTCACTGGGTATCAATACGGCGCCGTTATTCACACAAAAAATTATACCGTATAAAAAATGAGCAGAAATTCCACTTTTAAAAAGTTACACCAATTATTAAGTGACTTTTGTGCAACAAAATAAAGTTCAGTGAATTTTTGAAATAAAAGTTATTAGTCAAATGATCGTTTGAAAAATTAAGTCAAATAATCGGTAACTAACTAAAATCAAGGTATTATATATGATAAAGATATTTTTTAGTTAGGATAGGAAATAGAAATTTTGTGACAATATACAAATGATTATGAGATTTTGAATATCCACGATTAACTCTCACTCTATTCTACACAAGTCTAAATCTGCCTCGATTTATATAAATTTTATTAAATTCACACCGTCTTGCATTCACACTACTCTATGGTCATCCTTGTCTATGAGACTAGACATTTAGGCCGTATGAAAGATACCATTACTATATGCGGATTGATTATCATTACATGAATCCACAAATATGATTTTTTAATTTGTAAATGAATAAGAGATCTCATTTTCTAAACGCGCGATAACATTGTGGCCATACTTGTTTATTATCAAAATCATAACTCACCATAATTCAACAATCTGCCAAATTGTTAGGCTACACTTAGCACTAGCTCTCACAACCCTTTTAATTTTTATCTCACCTTGATTGTAAGACTACCTCTATAAATAATGTAAAGAATATTTTAGTTTCTATAACATATAAATACTATTTGTTTAATTGCTAAATGACAATGCTTCACCTTCAAAATCTTTTTTCCCTTAATACAAGGGTACCAACAACTAAGTTGTTTTCTGAAAATAGTACTCATTTCTCTAACAAATTTTCATACAAAGTTAGATAAAAGAAAACTAGTCACTTAACATTAGGAATTGATCATGGCATTGACCCATCTTCCTCTTCTATTAAAGCATTGAGTGATCATCAAGGAGATGTTTTAGCTAAAAATGGAATAGGGATTGTTGACTTTTTTGAAGCCAAAAATCTTCTTGTCACTGGTGCTACAGGATTTCTTGCAAAAGGTAATTTCAATAATTAGCATTTAGAAAATGTGTGATAAATTATGCATGGTTTGGGCGGTGAGGTGCATGGGCATGTCACGTGGTAATCCATTTCATCAAATATCAGTGTCATGTGGGATTGAACGTTCATATTGGACAATTCTAACAAATGAGGGTTATATTTGAGTAATTTAAGTAATGATAAGAGTATTTTTGTC
>JAJONR010015449.1:0-20834 GCA_029582245.1 Solanum etuberosum
TTTTGTTTTTTTATTGAGAATGAAGTAACTTTTTTTTTTTTTTTTTTGAGAATGAAGTAACCTACTTGTTTTTTTTTTTTTTTTTTTTGAGAATTAAGTAACCTACTTGTCAAGTGCAACACTATCCAAATCCAATTTTAGAAGCAAAAGAAATACTCTAGTAGGTTAGAATGTCGGCCTGATTAAATTTGTACTGTTCCTTGGTTCTTATAATACAAGCTTAAGGTCAACATTTTGCTTCCTGTATAAACTACCAAGTGATTTATGTTCTTCTCACAAAATGTTGCCAACTTATTCAAAGTCATTGACTGCCACATTTCATCTGTATCTTAGTAAATGAGCAGGTTTGATATGTTCACTTTCAGTTCGATGTGAACTGCTTGTTTTGTGCTTCTTCATGAAAAACTATGTATCTTCTTTTTTAGACAGTGGTATCCCATCCAGCTTGCGTACACCTCAACTAATTCACCGGGCATCCTCCTACTACAGCCCACAAGCACAAATGTCAGTCGACCTGCTTACCCAGGCTTGGGCACTGTGGCCATAGACTCAAACCTAAGATTCTCCAGATTTTACTACTGTGCCTCAACCACTCAGCCAACCCCTTGGGGATGAAAAACAAGTGTACCTTAATGCATTTTGGAAACGTCATCTCTCTAATAATCTAATTTAATGACGACTGCTGTGCAGATGAAAATATCCTTTCCTCCTTTTTTTGATCTATCCTCTTTACCCGGAGGGCAGATAAATATTTATCATGTGCCCATGAAGAAGTATTACCTTAATTAAGCCAATAAATCTAACAAGGATATGTACAATGATTTATACAGTAGAGATCTAAACAACAAAAATGCGTTCAGCTAAAAAGTAAAGGATAATTACGTTTATTTCCTTTTTTGCATTGCCAGCAGAAAGAAAGTTGTTGTTCACCTGTAAAAGAAAATAAAAAAGGCCACAAAGAAAGAACTAATTTTAGTAAGTTATTTAAATGCATATAAATGCCAAGCCTAAAAAAGAATTTGAAGGTGCTTTCATGCAATAGTTATACAGCTTACTGAATGGATAACAGTTGCAAAATACAATAGAGAAGAAAAAAGCTGAAAAGCACATGAGCCAAAGAAGATGGTTTATTGTACTGCCAAGCAAAGGACGACACATGCAACTATGCAAATACGCATTGACAACAACACAAGAAATTTGCATGCAAACATGCCTTATGAAAACCTATGAAGAATGTCATCTAGGAAAGTCTATTCTGATGGTTGCAGAAAATGTGTACCCACAACCAAAAGGTACATCTTTGCCCACTTACAGGATGAAATCGAATACAAAGCTGTGAAGAGACTCCATAAATCACCCTAATGCAAAGGCCTCTAGAAATATCCCATACTCTGACAGTTTTATCCATTGAAGATGATGCGATGTACTGATTGTTTGTGGAGAAGTCAAAATCTGGAAAAGGACAGATTTCGAAAATGATATCAGTAAAATGTTAAACATATATAAAGCATAGCTAGCATTTAGTCACTCTTGACCGAGGAACAGACTTGTAATTAGAGTCACGAAGAGGCATGCTAAGAGAATCAAAAGAAAACTCCATATGAGCACCATAGTGTGGTTTCTGGCTTTCTGGATAACTCAGTTTAGACCATCAATGGATTGGGGTAGGGACTAAAACACATTAACTAATTTCGCATATCCAGAAAACTGTGAGCCTTAAAAGGATTCCTTACAAAACCAATATCAAATTTGAAATAAGAGGTTTAAAAAAAGTATGAACATTAAAAGACTCATGTGATGATAAAAGCTCTTGGCAAAGCCGGGTATCAAAAGAAAATGCTTCCCTTCTGTCAACTCAAAATGAGGCTTAACAACAACCACCAATATTTGAGTTTGGATCAAAACTAATAAAATATTAATAAAAGAAATTAAAATTTTTGTAAGGTAATAAAACTGCTGTTTTAGTGGGTCATATATACATGGGGAGGGTGTTAGACAAACAACAATATCTACTTTTAATATTTCAGGCCTCAACAACATGTTTTCATTTCCATAGATTTGGCGATTAGATTCGTTGGGCTTTGGCTCCTTAAAAAGCAAGTCTCCACCTTATCACAAAGATACAACAAAACAAATAATGGAAACAAAAAAACATAGAATGACCTGTTCTTGGAAGTACTAGTTCGACCTTGAAAAATCAAACAAGACATTGTGAAACGAACCACGCAATTAAGAATCACAGTGTGATAGAAACAAATACTGCAGGTGCTAACTCTTTTCCCCGAGTAAAAGAGCAACTCTCTCCATCCAAATTTGCAATTTGTTTAGCCCTTACTACATCCCCCGCTGCATAAAAAAACATAGTATTTTGGTATTAAGAACACTTTGGTACTTTCTGCAAATTATTTTGTGACAAAAGCCTTCCTTTCTTCCTTAAACTGCGTCCATGTCCAGCCTAATACTCCCATTCAAATTTGGATGGATAGAGTATTAAACATTTTCTATGATTCACGCCTCACGGTGTCCTTTTTTCAATGTTTCAAGGTTCTGAGTTAAATGCTAATCAGTTGAATGGGAGAACAAACAATCACAAGGACAGAAGACATACTAAACCATTTCCATTTGGACATTGCAAAAGTCAACTGACTATTCTGGACATAGCTTCTGGTCAGAACTTTTATAACAATTTCTGTGTTAAACCTTGTCTCGCTTCTACCAACTTAATCCAAAAAATACTGGAAGACTTATTTCTCCATTCTCATACCCCTAACCTGAAGTGTGACACAAAGCAGGCTAAGCTTCAAATTGCTTAGGTGGTGCTTCAACTATGGTGAGGTCCTAGGCGTGCACCTTAGCAAATAGCAAACCAACAATCTTTGAAAAACTTTAGGTGATTTCAAGGAATTCACGACTCTATCTTGTAAGGTAGAACTAAACATAAATACGCCATCAAAATGATTTAGTATTCGAAAAGATACATACTGAATGGATAAGTTACGGATTAGACATAGGAAATTAGAAATTAAGATTAAGGAAACACAAGATACTATACTGAATTAGTAACTTAACATTTGCATCTGAATCAGAGATCTAAGAAGTTGAATTCTTCCACATAATTTTTCTACCAATCCTTCTCTATTTAAAATTTCTACCTTTTTAAAAATTCTACTACCCATAACGTTTTTGTGTTTATCAATTTTTTTCCTTTTTTATATATTAGTTCTTCTCTAGACCCCACACATAGCGGGAGCTTAGTGCACCAGACTGCCCTTTTTTAGTTCTTCAGTTCCTTTTTCACTAAAGCCCTGAATTGACCTTTAAGTTTAACACCCCGATAGATTTTGGTGCTTTCCTACACCTTTTGCCTTTGACAACATTGACACGGGATGCGGATTGCAACCTAAATAAGACTGGTTACAAATTTAAGCCACTATTTCTAATACATTTTTACAAAGGAAAAGTACAACACAAACAATTTTGATATATGTACGAGGTTAAAGACTAAGACTGCAGAATCAATACCAGTTAATCCAACCTGTGACATCTTTTGAATGACCTATTAACTGCTTAATGACTGAAGGGGGCATGGAGACACTGCATACTGTCAAACTGCCATCAGTTGCTCCATATGCAAGTAGATCAGAACTCATATGCCCAAACTTTATAACCGTAACTGAAAAATTAGATTAGTTAAGTTCATAATTAAGCAAGATGAAGAAAGAGATTTACTGATTCCGATATGAAAAAACAATTACCCATGGCCTTGCATTGGTCAAAAATGCAATGCATCCCAACAAAGGAATATGCAGGTTCCGACCTTCTACGTGGCCGATCATCAGTGTCACTCGCATTTGAACTGAAACTAGTAGTCCGACTCAATGCTTGACTTGCTTGACTGGGACTTCTTAAATCCTGCATAAACATGAGATGGTGAAAATTGTGCTAAGAGAATTCTCATTTTTCATGCAACTATAATGACCAGAAAGAACCTACTCCGATCTTCTAGTGAGTGACACGCCAAGAACATTAGCATATGGCTGGTATGGACCTAGACTCTACCAATTGATTTGGCAATGACCTTAGCATTCATCTTCGCAAAAAAAGTTAATCTAATAAACTCATATGTAAGAGCTATAGACCAATAAGATTGAACAAATCGAGCAATGGCATGTTCTTATCATCTCCATGCTGGAGTATATTATGACACACTCAACTCAAGAGTTTGAATGTAACTATGTATACATTTATAACCCAAAAAATCCATGAGTTGATTGTTATTCAATATCTCTAGATCAAGTGCAAGACATGTATTTGCAAAAAGAGCCTTAAGGAGACATTAAGGTACATCTACAAATATAGAATGTCAAGCATGGAGCTGCATAAACATTTGCAGATTTGAAAAATGAGAACACTGGAAAGATATATAACCAAACAAGCATACCATGACAGTGTTGTTCACCCTCACTTAACCCTCTCCACAGCAGTAAAAGAGAATAGTGCAGCATTCCATGGTCAAACTTTAAATTCTTTAAGCCTTCCTTTTTTAGGTTATAACATTTGTGTATATATAAATAAAAACAGTACATAGGTTGTATTGAAACCATATTTACAAGTGAGCACAAAAAGGTAGTTTAATAAACTTACTCAGCACTTAAACCAAATGTATCAAGCAATTAGCATGAGATATTCCAATAATAAGAATTAAAGATCATTTAACACATTAAGGGTCACCCAGAAAATGCTAGACAGATTTCAAAAGGAAACAACAAAGCATATCATTAAATCCACAAAGAGTCCATTCATATATGCCCCATATATCTCAAATAAACTGAGAGCTCTTATTTAAAGTAAGTCAACTTAAGTATTTAAACAAACATGAATTTCCACAATTTTTTATTCCATAATTATAGGAATACGTTTTATAATTTCAAAAAAAGTACATTTTATTAGTATTTCAGGGCATATTTTTAGTACGTATTTCAAAATAAAGCATTGTTATACATGAGTTTTTACATTCGAAATATTAACATTATGACATTATAATATATTAAAGAGTTAATAGGTATACTGTTTAAGTTTCATTTCTAAAGAATATTCAGAAGGTGCAGGTTAACAGCTTCCAAAGAATTCAGTGATTCAAATTACTTAGTTGTATGAATTTCATCCTTCAACTTATTTAGGGTGCAAACACAATCTATCATCCAAATACTTTTTGGCGACATGTCATGGATAGTCAAATACTCATCAATCATCATAAATAGATGCACGCATAGGCTAAAGTTATGAAAAAAGATTAGTCAAAGACAACCAAAAGATTCACATACCTTTAAGGAATTCCAGCTATCCGACTCGAGTAACTGGGAAACTGGACTTGCTGAAGGCATCCATCGCCCACTGATGCATCAACCAGTAAATTATCCTGATGTCAGATTGTATGGAGTACGAACTTCAACAAATGACATGAAAAAAGATAAAATAAATAAATAAAATGCTTCATGTTGTAAATTTTTACATTCCCCAAAGTTCCATGATGTCAAAACAATTCTGAAACGGAAGAAAAGGCTCGTGCAACAAAAGTCAACTGATTATCTCTTTCTAACAAAGTTCTTACTGATTTGATAAATGAAAATTACACAAATGGTAAGAAGTAAATAACCAATTATGAGTCTTAATCAAGCACACTAAGCAATAAAGGGATTGCATGCTACTAGAAGAAATGAAGATAGATCTCAACCACCTGTTCCCTGGGGTACTTGGTCGGCTTGGTATTTGCAATGTCTCCCAATTCCTTGGCCTACTAATATAATTACGATAAGCTACGTATCCTTTTCCATTGCATCTCCAGTCCTTAAACAAGCAATAAAGTTCTATCAAGTCACTGCATAACTAATCGCAACAAATACAAAGATCCTACTATCAAAATGTAGGACAAAGTTGCATATAGTTTATACCTGAACCACAAAATTCAATTTAAACTGAGATAAACCGAAAGTGCCACAAATGCATGTCAAGTAAGCAATGAATTGTTCACAATGAGATCCTATGTACGACTGAACCAGAATACCAATATGTATATCATTAATGAATAAGTAAATCAAAGGGGGAAAAACATGAATACGTACAACACGGATGTATTTAACATTTGATTCTGAAGAGAAATCACACGTACGCACAGCGATGATGCAGTTACATATAATCACGTGTTCTAACATACCTTGCGACGAAGCACACCAGATTCAGCTTTGCGATGAAGGAGGAATCGGCGAATTCCAATGTAATTTGGATCTGAATTGGCAGGCGCTGGCTGAAGCATAGAACTGAAGAACTCAGGATTTGCAGTGAAATCCTTTTTCTTCTCAATATTCTCCTCCTTCAGTTCATGATCATCACCTTCAGGCGAGCTCCTCTGAATTGTCGTCGATTCCGCCATTTCGAGAAAATTCAGGTGAACTCTTCATTCAAAAAATCGCCTCCTCCGGCAACCAGATCGTGGAGGAAGCGCTTTAGAAATTATTATTTTTTCTCTCGGCGATGGCTGAGAACGGAGTTGTCAAAATGTGAATTGTGACGACTAAGGCGAATGTGCAATTGAGTAGTGTCCGTCTCCTGCGCCATTTTTTGGTGACGGTGCATCTTATAAAAAGTTTGTGGCGAGTAACTCCCTATTCTTTCTATTTTTGTCATTTCCTCCCCGAAACTATAATGCTTTACGAGAAACACCCTTCTCCTTTTGCTTTTTCCACTTTCTTCCCATAAAATTCGTTTTTATTTTTTCCATCCCCAAAAGTATTGCGAACAAGCCTTTCTAGCTGTCCCAAATCACATTTATGCCCAAATTATAGTTAAATTAGACTAGAAAGAAAAAAAATGAATTTATATAAGTTTAGTGTCATTTCAATAAAAAAGAAAAGTAATATGTGGAGTGGTGAAATAGCTATTAAGCTAAAATAAGACTCAATATAAATCTCATCGAGTCATATAAATTTAGAGATAAAAGAGCACGATTGATTTTGGAAACCTATTCCTTCCCCTAAAACTCATTCCAACTTTTATTTTCTTTCGTTGTTCTATATTTCATTTGCTTCGATTTCACTAATTAGAAAGCATTTATTTGATTTTAGGATTTCAATATTACTTTTCAAAATATTATTACTTTTTTGAAACTGTTCTTCCAAAATCAAATCTAGACAACAATTGTTTTCTTAAAATTGAAACCTTAAATCAATTATCTTAGAGTCAAACTTAGAACTAACCTAAACTCCACCTACCTAAGGTATATATTGGTGTTACTATAAAGCTAGCAAGTAAATTTTTAATTTTTTTTTGTTTTTCACCTTTTTTGTATCATAGAATTAAAAGTTCAAATGTTGTGAAGATTGGTTCAAAAAAGGTACTTTCAAATCTCAATGTTTTACGATGTTAATGGTGTAAAAGGTAATATAGTCCGTCATATTGTAACTCATTACATATGCATAAAGTAATACTTGAATTTCATGAAAAAATGATTTATTTTACCATTTGTACTTTGATGTTACCTTTTATACCTTGCAGAATGGAGGGTAAACATATATAAAATTCTGAATTTATATCATCCGGAACCAAATTATACAAATCAAGTGAATTATACAAATGAGGCGAATAACAAAAATAGGGGAAACTGTAGCCACGAATTATAATTTTCTTAAACTATAGTTATAGTACCTAATATAGGCTAAATGTTTGTTATTCTGCATAATTTTTCCCTACCTTCTATACCTTGCAGGGTAATTTTTTGTTCAACATATTCATTGTGTATCAGTTGCATATGAAAACTGTATAGTCCACTAGCTGGTTTTGCAGTTATATCTCTCATTATTAGGAAATATATATACAACAAACATACCAAGTGTAAATGCTAATTTTCTCATTACGTGTACCTTGTAAGGAAACATATACACCCAATGGGCAATGAGTTGTCTTGCCTCTATGTCTCATTTGGAAACACATTTGCAAAAATAATGTTTGCAACTGATCAATAGTCAACTTGGATAAATGAGTAACTATGAACACATATATGTCCAATTCAATTTTCTATTATGACGTTATTTTATTTTCCTCACAAGGACCCAACATGTACGTTGTACAAATTATGAGGCAACAAGAGCTTGAAATGATGAAATTTATTGGTTTCAGACTAAGAAACAAAATTACAGAATGCTACATAGGAAAAGGAAAGAAAAGAAAGATGAGATCTCGTGAATATCATCATGATTTGGCTGCTGTGGACTCGTCAACTGGGTGCCAAAAACGATTATTAACCCATATTTTATCAGCTTCCGCAGCATATCCATCTTGATTACGATGCCAACTATAATAAGCATGAGTTCTATTCTTGATGGCGAGAGTGGCATGTCCAAAACTGGCCTCGCGGAACGCAGAGTAAGCTGGTTGTGGCTCTGACATGCTGAAATTAGTGTAGAAGATATGTGATTATTTGTTTGACAAACGCCAATTGCAACAGATAAAACAACTTTCTAGACTTAGATTAATCTTACTTGGTGGCTAGGCCTTCAAGATTTCCTCCATCGCCTATTGTTATATAAATTGGAGCAGATTGATCTTTAATAGGACTGCATTCTCCATTGACAACGTTATAGGCCACATTAGATATCCGTTCCTGAAACACAATAAAAATTTACATCTTCTATAACAGATGAAACTATGATTCTCACATAAGCTACAGAGAACTAGATGAGTTGTACATACCGTTCGTTCATAAGCATGAACATGACCTGCAAAAACCATATCCACTTTGTACTGTACAAACCATGGCTCATACACTACTCTGTTTCCCCTTCCATATAGTGATTGTTGTAGCTGTTATACCATGGAGAATGTACTAAAACAAACAGCCACGGAGTCTCAGTCCTGTTAAACTTTGGTAGTTCTTTCTCTAGCCATTTATATTGAGGAGTGTATTTGCCTAAAATTTGAAAAGAAAAAAGGAACTGTAAGAAAAATAGACAAATCCATAGTCCTGAATTTTCCTAAAGCCTTTAAGACACCGAGAAAATGCATTATGAATTATCGGGAAGCAAGGTGAATGTTGTTGAAGTGCGTGACCATTGATTAAGTTGTTAAGTAGTACTCACAAGAATGTCATATCCTTACCATATGCTGAGTATGAGGATAAAACTATGATATATGCTGAAGCTCGCTTGATTGAATACCAAAGTGGAGATGTGCTGTTTGATGCTTTATACGGGACATGATATCTATGAGTGTAGGGCTTGAAGGGTTCTGTTTCCCCCTGCAGATAGTAACAAAATGTATTCATCAAAATTCCATTGCAAAACCATCTAAAATCCAGAAATGCATTAAATCTCAATGAGCTAATATTACTTACAATTTCAGGAGCAAAATCTATCTCATGATTTCCTGCGGTCCAAATCCAAGGTTGATAAGCAGTACTTCTCTCTGCAAACCTTCCCCAAGTATCCCATCTGTTATTGTCATGATTTGGATACTTATCTGCATAAGATATGTCCCCTACGAACAACACTGCTTGCCCCTTAATTGGATTTAATTCATAATGTGTGAGTGTCTTGTTTGAACTGAAACTCTGACCAAGATCCCCTGTAATGAAATGCAGGATTGACTGATAAACACCACACAAATGAAAGCACAATATAAATGAAACCTCAAAAGTCAAAAGCAAGGGTAAAATAACCTAAGAAAGCTCCAACAGCAATAATATGGTTGGAATTGTTACCTATAAGACCAAATGTATAGGGTACATCAGGCCCAACTTCTGGAGGAGTTACGAACCAGAAGGTCCGTGCCACGTGCCCAATCCCAATCTTGTAGTAGTATTTGGTATCGAACTACAAAAGGAGAATTAAATCCATTGTCAATTTGAGCATCCCAATATTAAACTTTGTTCAACGAATGAAAGAAAGAATGTTAACCTTCAAATGTTCGATAGTACAGTGGTGGATGTAACCAGATGTGTAGTTATAAAACTTATAGGTAGTAACTTTTCCATTGGCCTTATTCTTTAGCTTGCTTTTCTCACTCCAGTATACTACTGTACTTGAACCAGGTTCATCCATAGTCACCCATGAAACGATTACCGCCTTTCCCAAGTGATCTCCTTGTGTTATATGAACCTTATAAAGAAACCCCAAACAGAATCAATTGGCAAATAAACCAAATTCCATGAAAGTGACGAGCATAAACAAAACTTATTACATCTGATAAAAAATTTAAACACTATGCCAGTATTTTTCACAATAAAATTTTGACAAATATTAAAGCACGAGAGTTTCTTCACTAATAACTTGGTCAAAAGTAGTAAAGAATAAGCCGCTAACATAAACTAGCTACTACCATACAAAGCACCTTGTGGGAGGCCTTTCAAAGGCTATCATTTGTAGGACGAGACTCGAGAGGCTAACCTACTCCCATACATTCCGATCTGTCTCCTTGGGAATGAGAATGTGAAGATACCTGTTGAGGCGCATTATATCCAGGAGGAAAACTGAAGACATCACTATCCAGAGGCATATCAATTGTCTTCTCAACTTTCCTAACAAAATTACTGGTGAGTCCACCATTGCATAAAACTGACTCATTCACAATCAAACTTAGAACAACAAAAATGCAATAACCAAACACACCCATCTTGTGGGAAAACTCAACTTTCACATTAATCAAGAGTAGTAGCTTCTATATATAGGCATCCAGGAAATACGATCCCTCCAAATGCTCCAACCCATTGTAGTCGTCAATCGTCATGCTTACTAAAAACAACATGTTCAAAATAGTTGTCATTTTAAAAAATCAAAATATAATTCATGATTAGTTTTCACATTTGGTCTTATGTCAATAAAATATGGAGGTGCACAAAAATAAACTTATATATAATATGATTATAATGTGGATTATATGAATTAGTTTTAACCTTAAATCGGTCAAAAGTTTAGTTAGGAGAAGGAAACATAATAATGCAATCTCAATATTTATGTTGAATAAAATTTCATATCAGCATTAAAGAAGTCATTCCTAAGCTTGTCCCACGTCTAAACATGGCGTTCTTCCGTTGATTAATTGTACGATGCGGTGCAACCCCTTTTATTTATTTTCGCAATTACTGTTATTCTGTCGTAATGTTTAAGTAGGTTGTTGCGTTGACAAATTATTTGATAACACTAGTCGAGAGATCACAAGAAGTATTATGTGTTGTTAATTTAAATATAATATTTATTTTAATTGTTATTTAAATTTCATTGTATTAGATCGTTAAATCATTATTATGTAAAGATAAAATTCTTGTTCTATGCATTGATTAATTTGGTGTGATCGCTTTGTTATCTTACTTATTTTCTTTCATTTCATTTTATTTTTGCTTATTATCTAATAATTATAGGTTATTCTTTATCGTTTTTTATGATGACTCTATATTGTACCCTAGCTTGAGCCGAGAGTCTTTCAGAAACAGTCTCTCTACCTTGGAGAAGTAGTGGCAAGGCCAAAGTACACTCTACCCTCCCCAGAACCCACTTTGTGAAATTTCATTGTGGTTGTTATTGTTGTTTTAAGTTTATCCCTCAATTGTTAATGTCTGATATTTTAATATAATGATGTGGATTTATACAATCTAATCAAACGTTATATTCATCAAAATAATATGATATTTTCATCAAAATAATTTAATACAACACGTACATTATTTCATGTAATAACTATCAAAACAAACTGTAACACCTTATCACGGTGATATCTAAATCAATTTATATGTATCTTAATCAGTATTAACTACTTTTCACCGATATAAATACCAGATAAGCATGCAACTTAGAGAATATTATTTGTATACTCATATTTCATACATTTATTTATTTTTTCCTGGTCCACTTATATAAAAAAAAAAATGTGAAATGGGGAAAAAGATTTCGGCCACGTGCTCCTGGATATATTAATACTACTAAAACTTATACATTATAGTTATTAATTTACTCATATGATATGTCTAAGGCACGTTTTTTCGTTAATTAATTAATATTAAAACTTAATACATTTGTTATTAATTTATATCACATGTTATGTCCAAGGCTTTACCAAAAAAAAAAGTCTTCTTTCTCTAACTTTGACAAATTTTAAATATAACACTATAATCAATATTTAAGTTCTACTTTTTATATTGGTTCCAAGTGTAAGCTGATTTAACCATCAGCCATTAGATGACCATGTAAAATAATTTATGATTAAAGAAAATGACTAATGATAAGAATTATAATTTGGATAAATGAGTAATATGAACAAATGTATGTCCTTCGATTTTCTTTTACGACGTTTTTTTCGTTTTCCACGCAATGCCATGTCCCAAATGGACGTTTTACAAATTATGAGGCAGCAAGAGCTTGAAATAATGAAATATTTATTCATCAACAAGTACACAATGTTACTGAGGAAAAGGAAAGAAAAGATAGATGAAATTTCGTGTATATCATCATGATTTGGCTGCTATGGACTCATCAACTGGATGCCAAACTCGGTTGTTAACCCATATCTTATCAGCTTCCACAGCATATCCATCTTGATTACGATGCCAACTATAATAAGCATGAGTTCTATTCTTGATGGCAAGAGTGGCATGTCCAAAACTGGCCTCGCGAAACGCAGAGTAAGCTGGTTGTGGCTCTGTCATGCTGAAATTAGTGTAGAAGATATCTGATTAGTTGTCTCACAGAAACGCCAACCACAACAGATAAAACAACTTTCTAGACTTAGATTAATCTTACTTGGTGGCTAGGCCTTCAAGATTTCCTCCATCGCCAATTGTTACATAAATTGGAGCAGATTGATCTTTAGTAGGACTGCATTCTCCATTGACAACGTTGTAGGCCACATTAGAAATCCGTTCCTGAAACATAATAAAAGCTTACATCTTCTATAACAGATGAAAACTAAGATTCTCACTTAAGCTACAGAGAACTGGATGAGTTGTACATACCGTTCGTTCATAAGCATGAACATGACCTGCAAAAACCATATCCACTTTGTACTGTACAAACCACGGTTCATACATTACTCTCATGGTTTCCCCTTCCATATAGTGATAGTTGTAGCTGTTATACCATGGGGAATGTACTAGAACAATCAGCCACGGAGTCTCAGTCCTGTTAACCTTTGGTAGCTCTTCCTCAAGCCACTTGTATTGAGGAGTGTATTTGCCTAAAAAATGGAGGAAAGAAAAGGAACTTATAAGAAAACAGACAAATCCATGGTCCTGAATTTTCGAAATAGATGCCTCTCCTGAATAACCTATACTAGAGACCACGAAAATGCACTCACAGACTTTTTTGGGAGCAAGGTGAATGTGAACAAAAGATAGACATCGACTGTGGACTGAAATTTTTGGTATTACTACATAAAGACTTCTAAATTCTTCAAGAACTGGAAAAGTAACAGACTGTAGATGATATTTTCTGGCTGAGTACTTCTAAGTTCTATGTCCACACTAAAGAAGAGGAAAAGGGAAAGCATCAGCCAGTTCATAACTCAATGCCAAGTATCAATCACAAGAATTCCGTATCCTTACCATATGCTGAATATGAGGATAAAACTATGATATACGCTGAAGCTCGCTTGATTGAATACCAAAGTGGAGATGTGCTGTCTGATGCTCTGAATGGGATATGATACCGATGAGTGTAGGGCTTGAATGGTTTTGTTTCCCCCTGCAGGCAGTATCAGAATGTATTCATCAAAATTCCATGCAAAACCATCTAAAATCTAGGACATTATTATTAAAGGAATGGAAAAGCACAAGCAAATTGTCTTTTTTGCTGTGGAGTTCAATCAATAAACTCTATAACCACATTGGTTCTCTCTAAAGCATACATGCTTGCTCATTATTAGTCTCTCTAAATATAGTCATTTTTATCATGCAAGATGAATCTCATGCCACTTCCTTTGCCAAGCTGAGGAAATGTTTATCTATTTTTTTGTTGGAACAGAGAGAGATACCAGCTTCAATAAACTCACCGCACTCAAACTAGAAATAGAGAGCAGAATCTCTGGTTAAGATATACTAATATTGTGACGAATGTAGAATTCATGCAAGTAAGTATGCTTTCTGTTCATACATTGAAGCAAAAGGGTTTTAACACAGCTTCTTCTCAATTGGCTGAAGGTCAAGAAATGCATTAATAAAGCTCTGTATGAGCTAATATTAGCAGTTTCGTCATCAGTATATATCTCTATATCTAGCTCAAAAAATTAGGTTAAAGCATCCATGAAATACACAAGAAATAAGTTTTAAGCAAGACGGGAAATAGTATGGAATCACTTACAATTTCAGGAGCAAAATCTAACTCATGATTTCCTGCTGTCCAAATCCAAGGTTGATAAGCAGTACTTCTCTCTACAAACCTTCCCCATGTATCCCATCTTACATTATCATGATTAGGGTAGTTATCAGCATAAGATAGGTCGCCTACGAACAACACTGCTTGCCCCTTAATTGGATTTAATTCATAATGTGTGAGTGTCTTGTTTGAATCGAAACTCTGACCAAGATCCCCTGTAATGAAATGCAGGTTGGCTGAGAAATGCCGCACAAACGCTAACAACAGCATAAATGCTTTTTAGCTATCATTTCTCCTTTTCCTTTGGAAGTATGCAAAGAGGTTCTCACTGAACCATGTTCAACATATGCACCGAAGGAGAAGCATGTTGTATGTATAATGTACATGTAACGAAGTTTATGCGTCATGCAGATAATGCTGTTTCACACAAAAAACTAGAAAATGTGCGATCTCTCAATCCTAGATTCAGGGTCTAAATCATATTCACATCAACATGATTGTACAATCTATCTTTATTTTGGTACAGTATGAGAAAGCACAATATCAATGGAACTTCAGAAGCAGTGTGTAAAATAACCAAAGCAAGCTCCACGAAGTACCAACAGCAATAATTTGGTTGAAATTGTTACCTATAAGACCAAACGTATAGGGTACATCAGGGCCGACTTCTGGAGGAGTTGTGAACCAGAAGGTTCGTGACACCCGTCCAATCCCAATCTTATAGTTGTATTTGGTATCAAACTGCAAAGGAGTATTAAATCCATTGTAAGTTTGAGCATCATTTTAGAGGGTAAAAGTAGTTTACAAATGCTCAAGAAACCAAAATTATCCAACCAAAAATGGGAATGAAAGAAAGAATATTCACCTTCAAATTTTTGATATTGCAGTGGTGGATGTAACCAGAAGTATAGTTATAATATGTGTAGGTAGTAACTTTTCCGCTGGCCTTATACTTTTGCTTGCTTTTCTCACTCCAGTATACTACTGTACTTGAACCAGGTTCATCCATAGTCACCCATGAGACAATAACAGCCTTTCCCACATGATCTCCTTGTGTTATGTGAACCTTGTAATGACACCCCAAACAGAATCAATTGGCAAATAAACCGAATTCCATGAATGATACAAGCATAAACTAAATTTGTTACATCTGATAAAAACTTTTAACACTATCCCATTTGTCCAATGGGTTTTAACTGAACCCAGAATTTCCCACACTGATTCAACTTAGTGTGGGGCACCGTGTTTGTCATAGTAATAGCCTTTTTCATGTAGTTTCTTCGTACACTCTACCCTCTCTAGAACTACTTTGTGTGATTTCACGGGTATGTTGCTCATTTGACAGTAAAAAATTTGACAAATATTAAAACAAGAGGTTCTTCAATAATGGCTTGGTAGAAAGTCATAAAGAATGTTACCTAAAAAAAAAAAAGGTCATAAAGAAGGCACCAGATAAGAATCTAACATAAACAATGCCTTTGGCCGTACAACGCAAACAGTGGCCGGCCTTCAAAGGTTATCACTCATAGGACGAGAAGGTAACCTACGCCCATACCTTCCGACCTGCCTCCTTGGACTTAGCTCTGAAAATGAATTTTCTAAACCGATAATTTCAAGAGTAGTATTAGTTCAGTGGATCCCAAAAATATCTACTTTTCTACTGGTATATTTTTTTTTCTTAAAACCCCAAAACCCATTAACAAAATCAAAGTAAAGTGCCATTAAACAAAAACGGAAAAAAAGGTGAAAAGTGCATCAATATATCCATAAAAAATTCAACAACTCACAGCAAGGTCAATGATGAATCAAAAGTGTTTGTTAAAAGCTCTAAATGAAAAAATACAAATTAGAAAACAGAAAAAGGAGAATTTGAAGATACCTGTTGAGGCGCATTATGTCCAGGAGGAACACTGAAAACATCACTATCCAGAGGCATATCAATTGTTTTCTCAACTTTTCTAACAAAACTACTGGTGACTCCACCATTGCATAAAACTGACTCACTCACAATCAAACCCAGAACAACAAGAATACAATACCCAAAAGAAGACATTCTTGACACACTCATCTTTTGGGAAAACTCAACTTTCACATTACTCAAGAGTAGAAGCTCATATATATATATGCAACGAGGAAGTAAATAGATACCTGCATTCCCAGTATATACGTCTAGAATTACGGGGAATATTCTAACGAGGATAAGTACTCACCCAGTCCCAACTTAATTTAAATATTTTCCATCAAATTAATTGGTTAACTATTATTATTATTAGAGTCCATCACCTATTTGAATTCAAATATTGTAGTTACTTTTAAATTCAATTGTCGTAATTTATTCTTTGTAACAAAGAGTACTCTTCTTTTCGAATAGGTATTAGATTAAGACTCTTATACTTATCGTTACAAAATCTATAAATACAAAACAAATACGGCAGAACAGTAATCTACTCTTATTTTCTCAAAGGGCTTCTCATACGTATTCTTTATAACTATGACCAACATTTAAGATAAAAAAATTCATAATAGAGTATCATTTTATTTTTAATTTATTTGTCTTGCATCTTTTTTTCCAGTTCTTTCCAATTTTGTATTTTTCTTATAACTCTTTAATTTTAATTTTTCATACAAAATTAAAAGACATTTTGATACATTTCAGAAGATTCAAAACTTTTGTTTACTAATATCAAGTCAATCTAAACCAAGAGGATTTATCTATGCTACTATAATAAACTTGGTAAGGAACTATCTCGAGAACTCTATACAAATCGAATTAGATCTAAACATGTAAATTGTAAATTGTAAAAACAAATTGAAACAACGAAAATAATATTTTTTATAACTTTTCAATAATATAAATTTTAGTTTTAGAATATTGTGTTTGATATAATTTTTCTTAATTTTAATAATTAGTTAAATTAACTCTTGGATAAAATAAACACAACAACTAATTTGATAAGAATATTGAAATATACTCCCTCTATTTTATATTGATTGATTTTTTAGATACTTTTCATTATTCAAAATAAGTGAATTTTTCAAAGTTTCTGTCCATCTTTACTAGTCAATTATATCGTTTTAGGATGTACAGTAATACTTGTCCATAAATCAATAAATAATTTATCATGTTGTTTCTATTTTACCCTTACTATTATTTTAGGAGTAATTATTTTTCAATGTTTAGATGACTTATATTTAATAAGTGTGATTTGGTAAAATTACTCCTATCATTTACTACTTCTTAAGCTCTGTGTCAAGTCAATAGTGAACAACTATTATTTGACGTTTGAACTTTTTCTTTTCATTTTTGCTCTTCATTTACATAGTCTATGTAATAAGTTTGAGACAGTTAATTGTTCATATTACTCCCTCCGTTTATTTTTATTTATACATGTTTGACTTGGTACACTCCATAAAAAATAATAATAGAGGGATAATTTTACTATATTACCCCTATTAATTATAAATCATCTAAGTATTGAAAAAATGAATAAAATTTAATAATAAAAATAAAATAGACATAAAATAAGAAATTATTCATTAATTTTATAAATTAATTTTATAAACTGGATAAATAAAGATGAACCATGGGAGTATGATATTCTTTTGAATTATTTATATTTTCAGAAGTAATTTCAAAATAATTAAAAGGCAAAAGTGAAAAGTATTTTTCAATTTGTAGCCAATTTTTTTTTCTTTTCTTAATAGATAAGTCAACGATTATTGAGTAGTCGACAATCGATATTAGGATTGGGTTACCAATGGGAAATCCACAAAGAAAAAAGAAAAAAGAAAAAGAGAGCTATAATCATAGGCGACAATAAATTGAGTTGACTTCAACAAACGAGAAATTCGCTGTTATCACATTAGATACTCAGTTTCGATTTATATGACATCATTTTAGATTTCAGGTGTATTAAAAAATTAAGTAAATTTAATATTATATTATTATTTAATTTTTTTGAACTCAAGTTTTTTTATCATTGAATATGAATTAATTTTTTTTGATTAATTAATTTAGTCAATGAACATGAATTATTTATTTAATTTTTCTATGTTGGTCAAATATAAATTTAATAACTCACAAGAATAATATTATTTATACATTAATTTTATAAAATGACAAATATTATGTACCAACTACTTATAATAAAAATAATATATAAAAAGAAGCGGAGGAAGTACATCGCAATGTGCCCATCTTAGAAGGTGCATCATCTTTGGACCAATGCGACAATGACTTCCACATGAGACTTTGTATCACAAAATATATAAATACATATTTTTGTAAATATACTATTTATATATGTTAGATAAATTTATCAATATAAAAAATAGAACTTATGTTAAAATTATCAAATTTTATCAAATTCATTATAGTATAATTATCATTATTAACTATTGACTTTACTTCCGATGACACTTTCTTGAGAGCTCTAAAAAAGGCACCATCGACTATCAAGTTCATGCAAAATGTATCAACAGGAGATAAAAATATTTTTTGATAAATTAATGAAGGTACTTAATAAATTGATATGTATGGAAATAATCTAATAACTATAATATGGAACATATTAATTATTAAAATTTAAATTAGTCAAAAGTTAAGTAGGGTTCAGGTGTCAAATGCAATGCATGGAGAAGGTCTCTCATAACTTATTTCTCATTGGAAAAATCCTTTTGACCAGAATGGTATTTTATCTATGTTATTTTACTTTTTTTTAACATTTTAACTTTAATACTTTTTAACTAAAAAATAGAAAAAAAAATCAGCTTATTTTAAAATTAAAAAAAATATTATAATTTTTTTAAATTTCTGGCCAAATTCTAACCAAATTTTCTGGCCATTTAGTATTACCCTTTCTCATTTTATAACCATAAAATCTCAATATTTATGTTGAATAAATAGACTTCCCTTTTTTGCCTTTAACTGTATCATTTGACCATATAATTGGCATTAAAAGCATACTAAAATAATTTTCATTCTTTACTTCGTACACTTCTAAAGAAACTATAAATAGGAGGATAATTTTACTATACCCTCTTTAAATATAAAAAATACAATGTCTTGATAAATGTAATAAGGAAATGACTATAATTAATAATAAAGGTAAATTAGGAACTAAGTGTTAATATAACCATTAATTTTCATAAAATTGACAAGTATTGTTGGACATCCTAAAATAGCACAGTGAACAACTATTGTTGGATGGAGGAGTAATTGATTTTCTTGTTTTATAGCTAACATTAATTACTCATAGCTCAAGTTTATTGAGATCATACACTAATAAATACTCTATTTATATTAATTGAATCTTAGGGTATTTTCATTATCCAAAATAATTGAATTGTTCAAAGTGTAAGATGAATATTTGAATTTTTTTTTCATATTTACCCTTTCTCATTTAATAAAGTTTGATATTTTTTAGAACATAAATTGAACTACTTGCAAAGTTATATTTATGATTTCATAAAGGACAATAATAAAAGTTTAAATTATGTCCTTAAATATTTTTCTTAATAAATGTGTATTGCCTCACAAATTCAATTAATATGAAATAGAAAAAATATTAATTATTCATTTATTATTTTATAAAAAATATACAAAGTCTATAGTGAACAATGTGAACGGAAGGAGTAAAAACGTACGTACAAATTACAATGCATTTCTTCTCGCAATTATTGCTGCTTTGTCGTAATGTTTAAGTAGGCTGTTGACCAATCAATCCAATTATTTGATATTTCTTGTTTGAATTTATTTGTATTACTTTTTATTTTAATCTATTTCAAGAAAAATATATGTTTTCTTTTTTGATAATGTTTTAATTTCAACTTTTTCATAAAATCTAAAAATCTATTTTACTTTTTAAAATTTCATATCAAATTCAGATTGAATAAATAAATTGCAGAGGAAGTAGCATTACTCAGACCATCCTTTTTTTTAAAAGCAAAGTTTCTTTTTTAAACTCTACCAAAAGAAAGTAAAATTGAAAAAGTCTTAACTTTAACTCAACTACATAGAGACACTTCTATAAAACTTTTTAAAATAGACAAAACTCACTCCCTATTATTTTATTTTGTTATTGAGAAGTCATTTGCTTAAACAAACAAGGCTAAACAAGAAATTACTTGTACTAAATTGTTCCTTTCTTTTTCCATCTAAATATTTAATATTACTCATCCATTTTAATTTATTGTCTAACTTTGATTTGAATGAAATTTAAGAAAGTAAAAAATATTTTTAATTTTTGTGATTTTCAATTAAAAATTTCTTTTATTTATTTAAGAAGCTTTACCTCTGTTTCATTGATTTCCTTTTCACAATTCTATAAAAGAATAAAATGGTCAATTAGTCTATTTCTTATACAATTATTTTAATCAACATTATTTAAAATTTATAATGTTGATAATATTTATCGGTTACACATGAGATGATTTACTAGAACAAATATATATATATATATATATATATATATATATATATAT
>JAJONR010015450.1:0-14178 GCA_029582245.1 Solanum etuberosum
ATATATATATATATATATATATATATATATATATATATATATATAATGCCAACTATATATTATTTCATAAGTTATCTATTTAGATGAAAGCAAGGTTCTTGATGTCAATTGTTGGAAAATTATATGCACAACGGAAGCATACAAGAATCATACTGCTTATGTGAATAACAAATAACTATTATGTTTATGCTAGAACACATAAAATCATGCTAGAACACATAAACTTTCTAAAATCTAATTCAAGAATTACCTCTTGAAGTGTGACCACATACCTTCAAGCAAATCCACAACGAATCCACAAGTTAGACAACAGTTCCATGGCCTTCTACAGTGATCCCAAGTTCACATCCGAACTCTCTCAATACTTGGGTGGACAAGTATCATATAGAAAACTTATTTTCTTTTTAGGTTAGAAGAACCTCTATTTATAGAGATTTCTTCCTAGTCCAAAAAGCAAAACAAAACACACACATGTTTTCTTTTTTCCAGAAAGCTAACGTTATTCCTCCTTTTTACCATTGAAATAGGATTCTGAGTTGTAGTTAAATTTGGGCACTGTAGGAAACACATAATTAATTACTGATTCTTCCTATTATGGAAATAATTTCAAATAATTAATTTGAATTATTTTTACCATAATAAATTACAAATCATTCCACTAGAAATTCGTAATTGCACTCCTCGATCCGATTATACTTTGAAATTTCCCATTAAACACTTATGCAATTCCCCATGTTAAGATTACAAATATTAATCAATAAATTAAATTACTGACGAATTTAATTCAATGATTGATTTCCTTTAGAGCACTGCATAACTTATTTCATGTGTCAGATTCATAAATCCACTTGGAAGGTTTGACAAAATGAAAACTTATAAGCTTCTCAAAAAGGTATATCATCAATATCTCTATATTGAGACATGGATTCCATCAACTAAATTATTATTTCACCAATATATATTATTATCATTCAATCTACCAGACATATTGATCAATCTCAGAATCTCATCTTGTAATAAAGCAAAACGATAATTAATATATACAGATCATAATAGTTATATCAGGATTAATAATATAAGTACATTTAACAGTTTAGAGAATATGCTTTTATCAGCCAGTCTAAATCAGCTATCTCTACTCGGTTTCGTTCAATACATACAACATGCACTAGCACAAGAAGTTGGAACTATACCGTTTTCATAATCAAGATAAATTACATATAGTCTCGTGCTATAATCGTACCGATGACATGTCCAATTTTCATCTTAGATTGTGAATAAAATTTTTTATACTTATAAGAATCGATGATTTAATCCTCTATATATAAGCTAAAACTATATACACTAAATCATCTATTATATAAGTAAACATACACCATAAACGAATATATGACCCATTAAACTTTTATTAAAACTTAATAAATAATTATTTTATAATAAATACTATTTCTAAACATATGATTAATAGTATATATTCCAACAAATGACGTGTCCTACTTCTTATCTACAGAGGGATGTGACGTTGAAATATATCCTTTCTACTAGTACTTGTTTGATTTTGTATTTGTGGTTTTCTGTAAATTGTAAGTTGATTTGCATCGGAATTAGTGGTATTTTTATTGAATAATTACATTTTGTCCTTGGTGTTTATTGAATAAATGCAGTTTATTGAATATATATGGAGTAGTTAAAGACAATACATTTATATTTTGTAATGAAAATAAGCACACCAAAATAAGGGTAGCTCATGATCACACTGCAAACTAACCAACTGCTTAGCTACTTAGTCAAAGTTTTAGAAAGTTTTATATATTGCTGACAAAATGAGTTCATATTTTTGCAATTCGCCCTAAGTTATCTAATGGGTTGGGTGAATAACTTTTTAGATGAAAAATATGGGTTTAAATCTATATTCAACACATAGAAATATGAATATTCATGAATAAAATATGAGGTAGCTAAATGAGTTAAGCTTTCAACTTTTATTCACTTAAAATTCGTGATATAATCAAAACTGATGTAACTTGCTTTCCTTTTTATGGTCATTCTTTTTATAGTTGATCAAAAACTCTTTTTTTCCCTCAAAATATTGTAAGTATTATTTAGCATTTTCCAAAAAAATAGTTTGTAAAGAAAAATAGAGTGTGAGCGATATTTTAGTAAGGTGGTAAATCAAAAGAGTGTTATTCCTTTTAAGTGTGTTGTAGTCACTTTGAGTATTATATTCGTGACTACACAACGTAAAAATTCCTTGCTATAGTGATATCAGTTGCTCCTCTTGGCCTGTGATTTTTCCCTGTGTTTCCTCGTAAAATTCTTGGTATCATTGTTTTCCCATTTTGTTTCCATTATTTTGACCATATATATTTTTGTGTTAGCCCCGTTTTCTCCAACAGGTTCCTGGTTCATAGCAAATTGACAATCCAATTGAGTCATCCAGATGTCACATTTATTAATTTTCCTGAGTTGATATCACTTGTTGAGCATTTTGCGATAACTCAAAGACTACTCGACTACCCCTAACGCCAATATCCCTATGGTCGTCGGCTTATAGTAAAGTGAATGTATATTTCTTCTGTATCAAATGAGCAAGACTAAAGGGTATACATGACAAGATTCACAAACTCATTTAGATGGAAGTGCAAATTCAAATGAGAGTAAGAAAAGTTTTAGCAGGAAAATGGCCTTCTAACTTTCTATTTAAAGAATCCTCCTAGAGAATTGAAGCTCTTAAATACATGCTCCTAATCGTCTTGATTACAAGCTAACTTTATAACTAATTAACTACCTACAAAGAACAACTAATTAACTAGTATCTCTGCTATACTTAGACAGGCTTTTAATTTTTAAGTCTTGTTAAAAAAAGTTTGTCCAGTATAGAGTATTGACATCCCTGTGAATCAATCTCCTGTCATGGTATTTTTTAATTTATTTTTTGGTTTCCCACTCGGTGTCCGACAGGGCCTGGCTAATATACAACCTCGTGCGTCGTGCCTGCAACATGGTGTCTTATGTAACATCTCTGATGAGTAACAAGGAAAATTACACACTGATCATTTCATACAGCTTTGCATTTTATCTTCACTCTCAAACAAAATTGTCAATACATTTTAAGCATTCAAGGGTACTAAAGAATGTAAAATACAAAATGGAAAGTTCAATTCTTTCTTGCTCATAATGAAAATTTGACAGCAGTAGCAGAGGTGTTTGATCAATAGTCCTGTGAATTTTCTTTGATCCTTGAACGCAACGTGGAAAATCTCCTCGGAAGAACATGTCAAACCTAAATTGATCCATGAACATATATTTACGGGGAGTATTCAAATACAATTTTGGTAAAGAGCACTCTAGTTGTGGAAGAAACTTGATCCAAAAATGACTTGACATGCAAAATCTAGCATCAATCTTGTTCACCCTATTTTCACAAAAAATCGGAGAATTCTAGTCAAGGTTATCAGAATAAATAAATGTATATATACGACCATACTTCTCTATAACAACCATGTCTTTTATGGAACCGATCATGTTATGTTATATATGTTCTCTATAAGAATGTTTCGCTATAGCAACCAAAGTATATCAAAACAGACAAAGTTGTTATAGAAAGACTTGATTGTATATTCACTAGAAATTGTAGACATAATGTGTGCTACTAAACAGAAGATGAAAATAGTATGCTAGGATTATTACCATTTATACTTTTGATATCCTTCTAAATTGAATTCATGGGATAGGTTGGAAGATGAGTTGGCTCATCCAGCTTCTTCAGCCTCAACAACGTCTCAAGAACGATACACACCAGCATTATCGTACCAAGAAGAAATCCATAACCTATTTTCCAGCCCTCCCCTGCGCCTGCATAATGCATTCCCAGTACTATGTTCACAGCTGCAAAGAAGAGGGCAATCCTCCCCACCCAACCATGATACAAATTCCAACACTTGCGGTATTTGCTATCTCTATCTGGTCGTAGAAAGAATGCTAACACCTGCAGTTAATAAACGAGTGCCAATGTGCAAGTCAAATAGGCTTTTCCTATGGTTAGAAATGTTATCCACTGTGGTCTTAACCAGAATAACTAAACAAGAATCTGTAATGCTTAAACAGAAACAAAACTAGTAACGTACAACATAAACCAAACTAGTAATTAATATTTAGACCAAAATTTGATACCGAGCCAACAAAATTCATTGTATGTCCTTAAGGGATTTAATCCCCACACAATACACCGAGGTATAAGATTAATTCTTCGCAGGATAGAATGGAATACTTCTACCGGAATATGAAAAAGATCACTTTCTCATGATAAGGAATGTAATGATCATTTCAAGAATAGTCTCTCCTCAGTGTTAAGTAATCGATTTTCCGAATCAGATAAGAGACAAACCTGAAGAATGCTAAGCACAAGAACAAGAATGCCAATGCCTTCATGTGCTGGAATATGAACCTGCAGGTTGTTGTGAAGTTGAAGTCCAAGAACCACTCCGGCGAGTCCTAATATGAATCCTATGAATTGAGCACACACGTGAAAGTAATACCAGGATTTTTGGTTCTTTAAGTATCTAGCGAAAATCGCTCCAAAGGGGAAGAATAGTCCCCATCCCAGTATTCCCAATACCCCATGAGTCTTCCTTGAGCTAGTATAATCATTAGGTCCAGCCGAAACGTCAAATGAATTACCTGAAGAAAAGAGATAATTAGCTCAACTAAACAAGTCAAATGTCTAGCAGCAGAAGCTATTTGATTCTCTACCAAGATTATACCGGCTCTGATACCAATTGATTGGAAAAATAATTTACTCATAAACTTAATAAATCTTTGATTGATCTTTCCATTCTCCACTACTCTCCTACTAAATGAACATATCTAGCAACAATTGCTAAGACGAACCAATTACCTGAAGAGAAGTCGAATAGTATAGTTGTTTTATCATCATGTACAGTAAGGTGGTGGTGATGAGGATATTTAGTAGCAAATGCTAGCAAGATCGGTTGGTTTTTGAGACGATTCGGATACTTCAGCTGGAAGGCCAAGTATATTGTAGCACCTTGAAGATAGACTAGAGGTGGAACGCTTGTCAGTGGCAACTCACCTTTCTCAGGTTTAATTTTCGAGGGTGTTAAGCCCTCAACATAATATTGCCTGATTTTCCCCTGTCCTTCAGGATTCACCCAACCAACCATACAGCTCGAATTGATCATCTTTCCATCTCGCGAGAATCCCATTCCTACCCATCCAGTTGTGTATACAGTTGATAACACAATCGTGACGACATTGTCTTTCGTCTGTGAGTACTGTAACAAGCAATTAAGGCAAGAGTTATTTTGTGCTATCAATTTAGCATGATAAACTATTTATACCAAAATTAATATTGACAGAACTGTTTTTTTCAAATTGATTAAACAAACATAAACTGCTACTACTATTCGAAATAAGCAGATATTGAAAGCTTGACCAAACAGACTCACGTTATACTAATAGTGTAACATAAATTCGAATCAAAATAATCTAGAACTTACGCGTAGGAGGAAAGAATTCCAAACAGGCTGGCAGACCATATTTTCGAGACCACCATAAGGAGGAGGAAGAAATTGAGCAAGATTTACACTACAAAGCGCTTTTGCATCTTCATCAACAGCCATTACCATTCCTTTACGCCGTGACAAAGAGATCAACATGATAAACATCAATAATCTTGAAATCATAGCCATATTTTCCTAGAATATCAAAACTTCAAAACAGAGGAAATTTGGACTATAGTGAAGGAAATAATATTATGGGAAAATGAACATAATAATTGGTAGATGTTTTTAGGTGAATAAAATGTTTTCTTGGAGTTGAAGGATGAGTGATTGAAGATGGTTGGGTGGTGGTTGATCATCATCATTCTCTTCCATGACATATCCTTTAACCATTGAACTGTCTTTTATGACAAAAACCTTTTAACAAGAATTAGGATTGTAAATGTTTATCTCTCTATATATGTATATATAAAAGAGGTTTTTGCGTGAAAATGAATCAAGCAGGGCATATTTGAGGTGAACCTAAGAATTGTTTAAAAATAGGGTGAAGTGTCAAAAGTGAACCTATAGAATATCATTTGTTCATTTCTACTTTATTTGTTGCTTGACATTGTTTGCAAGTGGAAAGCATGCCTCTTGAGGGTTCATCTTATAGTATAAGTGCTTGTTGGATTCAACATTCAAGTGATCGGAGGTTGTAACTTTAATTCTCATCTTGCGTCTGATTGATAAAAGTACCATGTGAAATCTTTGGCTTCTCCCCTTCCTCGATCCCTATCTCATAGGTACAATGTTGTTACATAAATACGGGTAGAAAAGAAAGAATTGTTAGACTATTAATGAAGAGCATAAACGCTCAATGTTGCATCATCTGTTTGGATTAACTTAAAAAAATAGCTTTTAAGTAAAAAATAAAAAGTTAAACTGAAATGACTTTTAAGTCAAAAAAATTAGTAGAGGGAGACCTACTTTTGGTTTTTTAATTATTTAAAGTCATTTTTGACCTTGTCAAACACTTTCTTACTTATTTTAAGTTATTTTAATTTATTTTTTATATTTGTCAAAAATGGACTTAAAAGTAGGTTTGATCAACTTTTAAGTCAATCCAAACACCCTCTAAGTGTCCATTTGGATTAGCTCATTTTTAGGTGTTTTTTATTTTTAAATAGTTTTTTAATTTTGGAGGTGTTTGGAAAACTAAAGCGCTTTTAAGCACCCATTTTTAGACCATTTTTTAAAATTTTTTTTAGTCAAAAGTAGGGTATCATCTACCTATGACTTTTAATTTTTGACTTATACATACTTTTTAGAAAAAATTAGCCAACTAGTAAAAAATCTCTAAGATAATTATTAAAAACATCTACATTTTAAAATAATTATTAAAAATGTCAATATGTCAATATTTTAGCAAATAAAGTGTATTCTAATATAATTCATTTACCTTCCTTTTATTTCTCAACTTGGGCTCACGTTTGACTTAATTTGACTCCATTGCCGGTGAAAAAGAAAAAAAAATCTCCATTACCCACTTTTCTGTCCTTTATCTCTCTCACCATTTTTTACCCACATTCTCTTCTTTATCTCTCTCGCGATTTTTACCCATATTCCCTCACCTCAATTAACTTAAACATTTCCTTGTTTCAATTGAAATTCCTCCATTTTTCTAAGAAATCTCAAAAATCATTCAAAAGATTTTCAACCTTTAATACAGGTAAATACATTGTCATGAAATATCTTTCGAGATTTTAGGTATATTGGGTATTTTTGTGTTTTGGTATAAAATCATGATTTCGACTGTAAGTGGAATCGACGTTGTCGTTTTGTACAGCCTGAAGATTTTTGAAAAAGTCGGGATCAAGTCCAATCACGACAGGTTTTTCTGCACCGTCGTTGTCGTAGTCGTCAAAACATTGTTCATTCTAGTAGCTACATTCATGCCCGAGAGATTCGGTCGTCGACCATTGTTATTAACCAGTGTCAACGGAATGGTGGCGTCTTTGGTGCTTCTCGCCACTGTTCTCACAATCATCGACCACTCAGAACACAAATGAAAACAAATTTTGTATTTTATTTTGCTCATTTTGTATTTCAATATCACATTGTATACAAACAAGTTTGTATTTCTTTTTATTTTATATTCATGATAATGGTATACCAACATAGTCACTTTTGTATTTCAATTGAAGTGAGTACTTATTGTGCTCATTTTGTATTTCAATCTCACTTTGTATTTCAATCTCAATTTTCATTGACAACAAGCCTGTATTTCCTTTTTATTTAGTTTTTATCATAATTGTATACCATTAACTTTTGTATTTTATGTGCTCACTTTACCATTCAAATTAAAATTGAATATCATATTGAGGTGACTATTTAGTGTGCTCATCTTGTATTTAACTCTCACATTGTATACAAACAAGTTTGTATTTCTTTTTATTTTGTATTCATCATAATGGTATACCAACATAGTCACTTTTGTATTTCAATTGAAGTGAGTACTTATTGTGCTCATTTTGTATTTCAATCTCACTTTGTATTTCAATCTCGATTTCAATGACAACAAGTCTCTATTTCTTTTTTATTATGTTTTCATCATAATTGTATACCAACAACTTTCGTATTTTATGTGTTCACTTTACCATTTAAATTAAATTTGAATATCATATTGAGGTGAGTATTTACCGTGCTCATTTTGTATTTAGCTCTCACTTTGTATTCCAATCTTAATTTGAATGCCAACAAATTTATATTTATTTCTTATGTTGTATTCATCTTAAATGTATACCAACAAGTTTCGTATTTTATATTCTACATATCATTAGCTAGGTCTATTCAATTCATATAATTGTATTTATTTTCAAAATTAAAATTTGTGAGTCAAATGAATCTACAATTATGTTTTAAAGTAATATACAAAATACACAAAACAAGCTACAATCATAACTTTCACATGAATATATTTCATATAAATTCATCATTAAGGATGTTCAAACAAGTAAGGATCAAAAACTAGAGTCAACTTTTGGGGTCTATAATGATCACCATTTTCATATTGGTCATTTCCTTTATGCAATTGCAGTGCTAAAATATTGACATTTTAAAAAAATTCCCTATTTTTTATAAGCTCATCCAAATAGGCCCTAAATTTGACCTTTTTTGCTTATGAATAAGCTAATTAGGTTAATTGGGGGCTCCAATCTAACAAAGGGCATAGTTGAATCAACTATTGAACAGTAGACATATGTATGTAAGTTAAACTATTATCGAATGATATATCTGTTCAATTTCAAATACTTTAAATTTTTCAATTGTCTTTTATATATAATTAAGTATAAGGAATGAATAAGTTTTTTTTCCCAGCCCTTCCTCTCACCTTTCCTAAGGCACCATGCAAAAAAAGAAAAAGGCAAAAGATAGGAGGTATAGTTTTGAAACTTATAAGTTTAAACATGTCATAGTATTTAGGAAAATTACATAATAAAATAAACATGTGTTATATACTTATCATACACAACTAAATTCAAAGAATTACATTACATAACTATACTTCAAATTTTATAGCAAATCTGTCCTCTCTCTCGCCTCTCCCCCTCTATCTCACATCTCTCCTCCCTCGCTCCTTCTCTCCCTTTCTTATTGTCTCCCTCTCTATCTCTCGCCTAATACAAATGGGGGATATTACTGATCCCAATCACGCGAGAAATTTGTAGGCGAGAGATGGTGGAGACCTCTTTTCTTCCTCTTTTCTTGTTTGATTTCATACTCAAACTCTCAATATGCTTAAATAAGGGAGAGATACAATATTGATACATTATCAATCGTATTATGAAAGAGTATACAACACACGATACAAATGTATAACAATGACAAAATACCGTTGAATATATTGATAAAAAATTATACCTAGTTGCAGATACACTCAAATACACTGATACATAGTGAATACCAAGAAACATATACACTTGATATAATTGTATTTGTTGATACACTTGTATTCGTTGATACAATCTAATACAACTTGATATAATTATATTCGTTGATACTCTTGGATACAATTGTATTCGTTGATACAACCTAATACAATTTGACACAAATTATATTCGTTGATACACTTGATATAAAGTGAATACACAAGGGTCAATAAACATACTAACTTGACCTTATTTAACAAGTTAACATATCCTAATATCGAGAACACACATCTAAACACCTCAATTCAGTTAAATCGGATCCGTAAGCACACTCACCCTACATGGCATTTCGCACGTGTGTATGGAGCAAACTTAAACCGAGTTCAGGTGATAAGATGTACATTTTCACCGTTGGAGTATTTACTTACCAAATGAGGTAAGATGCCTATCTATATATATATATTATGCCTTAAAAACATGATACTATATATATTCATATCTATCATTTTCTCATCCTATATATATGTTCTTCACCACTATTTTCATCAACCTCAAACACCCATTTACTTTTAGCACTATATTTCACTTTACCTTTCTTTTTCTCTCCTCTTTGATAACCATGATTATGACTTCCTAATCTGTTTCTTTCTATCATAGTAACCTATAGGATGCTTAGTTGACCTCACTTTAACCTCATTTTGTACTTCTTTTTTCAATTTTCCTCTAACCCCTTTTCTCCCTTCTACATTGTTTGTAACAACAACTGATCTTTCTTGATTTACATCGAGTTTTTCGATCAACATATCGTAATTGTTAGTCTTGCAATCGACGAGAGAGAAATCAACGTTCTTGTAATTAGGCAAGACATCAATAGGGTCCCCTGTCTTGAACTCTACCATGTCATTTAGCCCTTTTTCTTCGATCACTTTCTGCGTCTTGTCTAGTTTATGCTCCGGCATAATGCACACGACTTTACCTGTCGATGAAATAATTAAGTAAATAAAAGTTGTCTCTGTTGCACCTTTCTATTTTTAGCGTCACAAGTTAACTCAAAACTTTCCACCTTAATGTAACATTTATAGCCACAAATTTTTGTATGGCTTATATTTTAAATTATAAATTTCAAAAGACTTCCGCTTTCTCTTAAACTTCACACCCTGTTAAATACCTTCACATAAATTGGAACGAAAGAAATATAATTTTTTAATGAAGGGGAGTCAATCTCTCCCTCTACTTAGTTCTGCTACAACTAACAGCTAAATATTTTAGATGAGATGATCACACATTTCAACATTTACCTCCTGTTTGACGAGGTGCCGCTGCTAAGGCCACCGGAGAGACTTCGGAGGTTACTTCCACCATTAATTTGGCACTCATGCCAGCTGCTTATGCTGATATGAATTCGTTACCATCGGGTTCTTGGGTTCCAGAAGAACCGCAATTCTCATTTTGTTTGCTACAACTCCAATGCAGATATTGAACATCGGATAAAAAATTAAAAAAAAAAAGGATTATTGTACAATTTATATGTGTTACATGCACAATGCAAAATATATTAGGTTTATGTAAATTAATAACAATGAGGCAGGACAGTAATGCCATATGCAAGATGGTACTAATGGTACGTTAATGTAACCCGTTGTTTAAACAGCTCCTCATAAGCTGACAAAAATAATCGTTTTGTTTTGTTCAAAAATCTTATTATAAGTTGAATTTAGAAAATGAGATGAAAAAAGAGGGGAATATACCAATTTGAGAGTGTCAAGATATGCATTAGCAGCACATTTTGGGGACCATTCCATTTTCAAATAAAAATGGACTTATATATACGTTTCAATATGGAAACCAACAATAATTATTAGGACAAAAGACCTTTTATTAAGCTCCTCGAAAGCTTTAGATCTTGTCAAGTGTTTTGTTTGCACGGGAGGTATTTAAGGAGGTTGCGAGTAAGTTTTTACCATTATTAAGAAGGTTCAGAAACCGAGTAAAAACTCAATGTCAATTTACCCGCATTTCAAGGATTGACCAATTTGACTGGCAATAGATATATAACGCGGTATTGAATCACTCCTCGATACCCTTATGTATAAGTACAAAATACATGTATTAATTCTAAATTTATGTTAAACCTTTATTTTCGAAGGAGTGTGGTGTCTAGTCGAAATACGAGAGAAGATCAAAAATTTGCAATTTCTTTTTGATGAAAGTCAAAAATATTTTGTGCAAAAATTGATTATATGAAAAATATTCTCCTTTAAAGAAATATTTTGTGTTCATTAGTACTTTAGTTTCTAATTGAAAATTCTTTTCTGATTAAAAAAAATAAAATGTAACAGTACGGTAATATGCAAATATAGTAAATAAAAAAAGCTTTGGGATGGAATTCTACATGAATATGTAGAAAACATTTACTAATAGGATGAATATCAAATTACAGTCGATTTAATTTAAATTTAGTAAGAGTTGAAAAGATTATGTATAATTAAAGAATAAATATTCCAGTAAATAAATATGAAAGTAAAACTTTATTGATTAAAAAAACTAAGTTAATTGTGTGCCAATTAAAGAGTTGAAAAGTTAATGGTTTGCGTTGTTCGTCGATTTTCATGTCATTACAAATATTTAGGTTCTAGATATGCAACCGGTCTTGGACCATTACTTAATTTTTCTCAAGAGTTGAACGATTGATCTCCATATGATGTCTCACAATTATATGAGTTATTTAATTAAGAGCGGTGATTTAAGGGTGTATTGATGCATTCAAACACCATATTTTACCCATATTTTAGCTAAGTTCTAAGTATAAATGGTTGAATATTCTTATATTTATTGAATACATGTTGTGATGAGCTAATAAACACGTAGATTGATTTCAGGTCAAAAACCGCAAGAAAAGACCCAAAAAATGGATTGAAACGTAAAATGAAATGTTCCGGATTTAAACGCAGCCAAACAAGGCTGAGATGGAGTTTGTGGTGCGAGGTGACCTTACTTGAGATGAATCTCACACCGCACCTGCCTTGAAACAAAGATTTAGAGACTTGAAGAAGAAGGCTGAAGTCCGAGAAGGACCCATGTCGCGCACCACACCCAACTCCCTAAGATGGGCCTCACACCGCACACTCCTATTTTATCAAACTGAAGTTGACTAAGTCAAAGCAGAGTTCAAGTAAAATTACAATTCTGGCCTTATTACTATATATATGTCATTAAAATGATATTTAAACTCATAACTAGGGTTATGGAACTTAAAATAGGGATGGTGAAATAGATTTATTACAATAATATCTTTTCATGAAGGAGTGATCATTGTGTATTAAAGTTCTTTCCTAAATATTATTTTTTTAATGGTTGTAAACATTAAGAACTTGCATACATTTTAACTTGCTTGATATAAGAAGTTAAGATTCAGAAAACGGATCATTAACATGAATTTGGGGATACCAACCTCCATTTAATAGCTTGAGCTCGAGAGAGGATAGCTAACATGAGGTTTTTGATAAATGAACAAATTAATTCGACACCCAAGTGCCGATAAGGACTTAGGGTGATATTCTCTTAATTAGGCCAAGATGCTTTAGGAAACTTATAGATTCATCAGCTTTGAACAATGAACACACCTGCATGAGTTGATAGTAAAATATCTTTTAAAGTTAGAATATCTACAAATTGTAACCCCAGTGATCATCTTTATTATTGATTAAAATCCAAGTACTTAAAGTGGTTAGTATTTCTCCTTTTAAAAAAAACTCAATTTTTCAATAGTAATTACTAACCAGAATTTCGATAGCAAAATATAAAAGAACTCTAACAACACTCTCTATAGAATTTGAGCTCAACCTAGCTGAGTTACTATATTTTGCATTCGACCGCTTTAATCCTGTAAAAGGGTGTAGTTTGGACGACATCAAGAGATCAATTATGCCAAGTTAATTATATTATCCTAATAAGAATTCGTCAAACAAGAGTTAAAGTCTTGAGTTCATGCAAAACTTCTTCCATTAAGGGTGTGTTTGGTAGGAAGGAAAATAGATTTCATGAAAAATGTTTTCTTGGAAAACAAGTGGATTCCTGTCTTATTTTCTCATGTTTGGTTGGTGAGTAGAAAATATTTTCTGGAAAATATTTTTTAATATTTGGTTGGTGAATGAAAAATATTTTGTAGAAAATATCTTTTATTTTTGGCGTGAGACTAGAAAATACTCTTTAGAAAAATAATTTTTGACCCAAAAATCAACCCCGATAATTGATCTAGGACCAGACCTTGACACCCGAACAAGGACACGACCCCGACGACCATTCCAAAATCAGACTCAGGACCTAACCCAGACTTCCAATCCTGAAATATATTTCAAAAATAATCTTATTTTAAAAAATTGGCATGGTGGAGGGGGGTGATTGGGGGGTAGGAGTGGCGTAAAAATTTTAAAATTTCGAAATAGTTTTCAAAAAAAATTAAAAAATTAAAATTGGTGGGGGGTTGAGGGGGTATTTGGGGGTAGGGGTAGCGTAAAAAAAAAAATTTTAAAATTTGAAATATTTTTCAAAACAATTTTTTAAGAAAATTTTTGACGAGTGGTGGTGGTGGGGAGGGGGGTGTAAGGGGTTGGTGTAAAAATAATTTTTTTTTAAATTTGAAATGTTTTTCATAATCAATTTTGAAGGGGTAGCCTGGATCGGGGGGGGGGGGGGGGAGTTATGGCGGGTGGCGTAAAAATTAAAATATTTAAATTTTAAAAGAA
>JAJONR010015451.1:0-16899 GCA_029582245.1 Solanum etuberosum
CCCCCCCCCCCCCCCCCCCCCCCCTCCTACCCAAAAGAGAAGAAAAAAAACAAAGAGAAAAGATTCGCAAACATTTTTGGACTCCTAAAAGATTTCTTTGATTTCATCTCCCTATCCAACAGAAGCTGTCCTCACACTCACTGCATGTGATGGCAGAAGGAATAGAACAGCCTTCTGTTACCGACTTGAAGGTTTCAACTAGGGGTGACAAATGGGTGGATTGGATCGGATTTGGGCGATTGAAAATGGACTGAGCTAAAATGAATTGGGTAAGATATGGATTGGGTAAAATGAATGGTCCTAACCCACTTTAATCTCCTAAAGCTTAAAAAAAATTTAAACCTTTAACTAAGTTAATTGAAATTAACTTTAACAATCTTTTTACACATAGTACAAACCTGTGTTTCACAATACCATTCTTGTTAGTTTCCTTGAGGGAAAAATAATGACAATCAAAACAAAGTTGTGAGGTAGAAGTTTGTAAATATATTCTTATAGTATATATTTACAAGATATTAGATTAAGAAATCCAGTAAAAATTAGACATACGTCAACTCTAAATATGTGATTTTTATTTATTGATCTGCATAAAATTCTAACTCGTCTCATCCCTAACCCAACCTGATACAAAATCCATTTTGAACTAACACGACCAAGCAATAAATCAATTTTCACCCTCTTTTATTAAATTAATTTCTGTACCAAGATGACCAATAAGTTCAAACTAGCGATAAATTAAATCTAGACCCCAGGCCACTAAATCATGACTGGATAAAGTGGTAGACTTAACCAATGTACACACTAAAATGAACTGAAGATATAGGTTGGTATTCGAAACATTCGAATAGGATATGAAATCTTTTATTTGAATTTTCGATTTCTGAATTGAAGAAATTACAATCCAAATAAGCGCTTAGATTGGATTAGTTAAGTTTGGTTTTGGATTAATTGATTCGGATTATTCCGAATTTTCGATTTTGACTTTTGAGCCTATAAGGGAAGGAAGCCATAACAATTAACAAACCGTAATTCAACTAATAAATTTTAAAAATAAAATTCAAATCCCAATTCATAATTCAAAAAACAAAACCAAATATCTAAAAAAAAATTGGATTAGGATGTTACCCAAACTATGTCCATCCCTCAATATGAGACCTCTTCGGTCACTTTTTCTATTCAATACACTATAATACTGATGATATGAGGCCTCTAAGCGTGGAGTTGGATATGGGTAACATTTATATCCCTCTATTCTCTCTTCTTCTTTTTTTAATATACTAATCATTTATTCTTATTAAGTTTGATTTTTAAGTTATTATTTTATATTTCTTTGAAATGTATTACGTTTTTTATACAACAAAAAAAATCATAACTGGATGAAAGAATCAGAAAGGATAAATTATTACTTTTAATTGAATGCTTTATGTTAAAATCATTTGGTCAAAATGTAGTACTCCATAATGTTTTACGTTGACAAAAAAGAAAAGAAAAGAAAAAGTTGAAAAGTTAGGAATAAATAAAATAAAGGTCAAGCCCCAATAATAAGTATCCCACACTACTTGGAAATGGGTAACATTCATATCCACGGTTTCTCATGATTTGAGAGCATTTTTAAGTTAGCATTTTGGCAAATATGGATACCCATATTTTACCAATATTTGCTCATATTATTATGGGTTAAAAATAAATTGAAACTCATATTTACCCATCTGAAATGTAAGTGATCTAACTCACTTAAATATGAATTAAATGAGCTGATTTTATAAATATGGGCAAAAATTACTAGCTCTAGTTTCAACCTTCTGTGACAGAAAAGGTACAACTTACGCAAGGCATTGACAGTATAGATGGGCTGACAGCTGTACAAAAATATTTCACTATACCATCATCTACATAGATAATAACCACCTAACATCTACCTGCGATCAGGTACACGCCACATATAATACTGATCATGTTGTAGTTACCAATGCCAATCTCTTCCCTTCACACTAGGAATCTCAGAAAGCCAAGATATGCAGAAACATTCCTATACTGTGTTTTGATGGTAACGATGAGTTAACAAAGCCACAAAGGTGAAGTGTTGGTCAACCAGTTTGATAACAGTGTCGGTATATGTAATAGTATTTGCTACAGATTATTCAGATGGCCAGAGAGCTCGACATTCTTCTAAATATGAATAGTAGAACCAAAGGACTTAGTTGTATATATCCCAAAAATATGGAAGTGCATATATGAATGATAGTTATTTTCACAGGAAGTCTAAATGAGGACAACAAGAAACTAAAACACGCTGATACGGACATGGATTGACGAAGGAATTTGTTTTTTCATAAGTGAAATATTGAAGAAGTTTCCAAGATAAAGGAAACAAACCTCCTGAGTTTCTCGATAATGAACAAGGACTATGTGTTCCAGAGACCTGATACAAGCATAGCAATGGACAAAATCAAACTCAAAGGACACAAGCTGTTTCATGTAAACGGATAATGTATCAAATGTTTTATCATTGCAGTTGACTGAAATAAGAAACAAAGAGGAAACCCTCTTTTTGACTCAATGCTATCAGCAATAAAATGTATTTCATACTTGTCAAGTAGCCAGTAACATCTCCGAACGAAGGTCGGAAGATCTTCTCCGTGTGCATAGTATACATGAATCCGTTCGTCATTACCAACCTGCACTAAGAAACAAAATGAATTTGACCAGTACTAAAAGACTGCAAATCTCATCTCAAGATCTTGAAGATATATATCTTCTGGAAGAGACCAAATCATCTCAACTTCAAATAGAGAAGAGGACAATAGACATGGATGAGAAGAGTACAACATTGAAACCAAAAGGTTCATATTTGCTTCTCAGGGGAGACATTCTATTGCATGCATTGAGCAAAAAAATTGACAACTTTTATGCATCAAGCTATAAAAGAGAATTCACACTTGCAAATTGCAAATGTAAAGCATCCGATAGTTCTGGTGTATGAATGACAAAAGAAACATACTATGAAAGGAAGAAGGGGAAGAAACTAAAATTTATGATAAATTGTTCATAAGAAAAATGATTATTGAGAAAGACGAGTTATCCAAAGATTCTGCAGAATGCTAGTTAGACATTACCAACTAAAACTAGGTAGGGGCAGTTATAAAAATGACTGCACCCTAAATCAAATAGGATTACTAGAAACTCTCCTTAGCTAGATGAATGCAGATTGATAATTTGCTAATTGAATTTGGTCATTCAAAATCCAGCTAGGTCTTAGCAGTCATCTTCCGACGTAGCGAGAAAACAGAAGCATAGCAGTATATACTGGTGATACTGGAGATGGTCTTAGTTCCAAGAGTCTTTTGGCAAAAATAAAAAGTTTGATTATACTATATTGAGCTTTGATTAATCCTTTATGCATAATTAGCTCCAACAATATCAATCATGGCCATTCTAGCTTGTTCCTAAATGAGCTCCAGATATTTCAGCAGATAGATGTGTTTATTCTTTGTGCTTTCTTAGCGGCTACTGCCATGTCTAACCACATCCAGTCATTTAGCTGCAGTAGATGAATAATTGACAGACCACCGACAAACTTGTCGCACGATTAAGTACTGTGCAATTAGAAGTTTTCTCAGATTCTGTGTTTTAGAGTGACAGTAAACTCTCACCCATTATAGGAGAGAATATGATTCAAATGTTCATATATTTTCATTATTTCCCATCGATTATGCTTGAGCCTGTATTCCAAAGCACTCAATGACCTCTGTTACATGCATTAATCAGCCTCAGCAAGTCAGCATCTTGGGTTCAAATCCAAAACACAACACGGGGTGTTCCACTAAATATTCGCCTGTACACACATTTAACTCTACCTCCCTTATCTTATGCCACTAAACACTTGTCCCTAGCATGAAATAGGCTGCAATTTTTTCTCAATTAGTCTAAGGGAGCTGTATCGACAAAGGTTGCTAACCTTTACATGGGGAACAAACTGACGGCAACAAAAGTAGAGTTGTACAACAACTTACCCAGTGTAATCCAACAAGTGGGGTCTGGGGAGGGTAGGATGTACACCGACCTTACCCCTACCTTTGTGGGTACAGAGGCAAAAGAAGAGCTGTACAGAACAAGAGAGGCAAAAGTAGAGCTGTACAGAATACGTAAATTCATAAGAACATTCAGCAAAAGTAAGTGGCGTACAGGATTTCTACAATTAAGCCGTATAGATAAGGTGGAAAGGAGTTTTCTTATTATCTTAAATTCAGGTGTTCAATTAACATCAATTGTACTTATCATCACATCACATCACATATTATTAGAAGTAGGAAGCCTCAAAGTTAAAAGTTAGATTACCAAAATACCCTTGCATTTATGTTTATGTTTTTTTGTCCTTTTTTTTTATTTTACATTTCTCTTATTTTGACTTTTAAAACATTTGCTGAAATTCATTTCTCAATTAAAAGGCATTTAAGAAATAAAGTCTTTCAGTTTTTAAATCCTTTCATTTTTCAAGAGTTGTTTGTCTTCTGTAACTCCTGCCTTTTTATTTTTTCCAGTACTAAATGAAGAAATGGTCTCCTTCAATTCAGTGAGATATAAATATGACTGATGGCAAAAGGTTCATCTCTGCAAGAATGTGAGTTAAATAGTAAAACCTCAAGTGCACCTGCTTTGGATTGGGATGGCTAAAAGCAATCATTTGGTTTTATCTCCACCATATTTTTCTTTTGGTGTGGGTTTTCATTTTAAAATGAAGAGAATTATTCACTCCAAATGTCTGCAATTGCAACTCAATTTTCAGAGTATATAGGGCTTCAAATTTTCCCTTGCCGCCATATTTCATAAATCGTTAATTTCTTTGAAGAGAGGAACAGACAAACAGAGAGAATCTATTTTGATACATATTGTCTTTTGGACTTTCCAGTGTTCAAGCTAAGAAAAGAAAGAGTTCAGCACACCCTTTTTCAGCAGAAAGTTTAGCCATAGATTAGTACAGGGAAAAATAGTTTAGCCATTTTATCTTTTACAATTTGCACCGAACTTCATTTTCATACATAATACATTATATCCTAGCAAAAAGTTTTCTACTTTTTTTAGTTCAATATATTTTAGTGTTTAATCTATTTAGTTCACCATTATTATAACGCTAGAAGATGTATTAGGGTGTTATTTATAACTTCGAAAAGATAAACCCTGCATCTATGAGTTCATTATTATATACAGTTATAATTAGCTATTTTGGTATTAAGTTATAATTTATTTTCTCGCACTGAGTGTAACGCCTGTTTGCTCAATGGAAAACCTCTCCATTATTTAGCATTTTCATCTTCACAAATTTTATGTGTTTACTCTTTCTAATATGAGCTTATATCTTCAAATAAAGATTCAATTGATGAGCAATAAAACTTAAGTTATTATTGAGTTAAACGAGAACTTGTTAGTGTTCAATTGTTGATTTCAAAGTTTCTTCTTCATCTATGCATTACCGCATTTAATTGTAATTTTGATTGTCATTTTTATTCTCTCTCAAATTTGATGGCATCATAATCACAAGACAATATATATATAACTATATAGTGATAAGTAAGATGATTCATTATATTTTTTTGGTAAGAATCTCTTATTTTTTTACGACAATTTTTTTTTGTAACTGAGAAATCCTCCTGTGACTCGCCCTTTGGACCAATCACAGTCTTCAAAACTCGGTGGATAATGGGCCCGCCCCTCTACCTTTTTACGACAATTTTTTATGTGGCACAATATCAATTTTTGAACTTTAAAATTTATTAATTGTATGAAAGATGTGATGAGATGATTATTGTTTGAGATAAATGTGCAACGCACGTTCCCAGAGACTAGTACAAAAAAAGAAGGCAAAGAGATTTCGAGTCAGCAACTATAACCTAAAAAGCTGAAAGCAGATATATAGCAGCACCACAATGAGGAGCACCCATCCATTGGATAAATACAAGCAAGGTAGCAAACAATAATGGAAAACATGGACACACTCAGGATCATTTGATACTCACTTTTAAGTGTTCATGAGCTTCTTTTACAGTTTTCCCATCCTTTTTCTTCTTCCAGTTATGACCGTCTTTGCGAAAATTCCTGAGCATCTTACGATCAAACAACACGATTGTGCCACCTGTTGTATTGATACAAGAGAATATAACATAAATCAATAGAATCTATCATGTCCTAGGAGTACAGTTTACTGATACCTTTTTTTAATAAGTAACAACAACATACCCTATGTAATCCCACAAGTGGGGTCTGGAGAGGGTAGAGTGTATGTAAACCTTACCCCTACCTTGGGAAGTAGAGAGGTTCTCGATAGACCCTCGGCACAAGGCAAAACATATCAAAGCAGAACAAAAAAAGAAATAACTGAAGTGAAGGGATCTTTTTTTAAATAAGTAAATGTTTTTTATTGGTTTATAAGATAAATGTAATAAGTCACAAGCCAATTCTAAGTACTAAGTTTAGTGCTGGGTATACTTTGTGTACTGATGTCATGTTCCACTTCCTTTGATATTACACTCATATGCACAAAACAAATAAGAAAATTGCAAGATAAAGACCATAACGTGCATTCATGCTTAGAGAGGCATTACTTGTTGGCAAGTTTACAGGCTTGACAAAGATGTTGAAATACTTATAGTTGCATAATATTGCATGGATCTCATTTGGTCGGAGCCACCTCATCTTTGCTTCTTCCAATATACTGGGAATATCCAAATCTGTGCAAGCAACAGAAAATATCACTTTTAATCAGCAAGGATGATTCACAAAAGTAAGTCAACTAAAAGCGAAATACAAGCAATAGTGGCTAGGTCAGAGGCCAATTCTGATAAGAAACATAGCACCGATGTGCCTCTACACCATGAGTTTGTACATCCATCTAATCAATACAAGATCAACGGGCCTTTTTTGGCCATCACTTTGCTCTCATTTTTCAGGAATTCGTGTTTTGTTTCCATGATGATCTGGCTTCCTAACTATCACAAAAAGAAAAGAAGTTCTAGCTTCACTCTTATTTAACTAATAATTTGGTAGAAACACTTCCACACTTGATAATACTTCATTCACAAGAGTGGCCAAGGAAGCAAATTTACTATGTTCTGATTTCTGAGTATTTCACCACGATAGGTCTTGTTAGTTTGATAAGTGGAACTTGACCAAACGATTAGATTAAAAAAAAAGATTCGGATGAACATACATTCAACCAATCCTTCCACAAACTAATCTACAGTATTTTAAAAGTCAAGATAAATAAAACTTATTAAAAAGATAAAATGAAGTTAATATCCAAATAGAGATAAATATCAAGTGCTTTTAGCATGTTATGTGTGTCCTACAGCCCTTCTGTCTCGCACGTAGAGACACATTAACTGTACTATACAGTTTTCAAGAAAATCAATAGTTGCAGTGCTATCCGTTACACAATGACCTTTCTCACTATCCTCAACTGCAGATATGAATTTTAGAGTAATAAAGTAGTTTCCTTTTCTTTTTCTTTTGATGCGCAGTTTCAGGGATTGTCACAAATCAATTACTATAAGTCACAGGCCAGCTCTTGTGCAAAGCAACATGTTTTTCTAATAGTCGTGCAAAGCAACATGTATCTTCATGTCAAACTTAATAAAAGAAGATTGTTTGAATTTTTGAAAACCATAGTAAAACATTTGTCATTCTCATGCACTTGTCATTTTAATGCCGATGAAGTACCCAAGAGCTTGGCCTCTCGGTCAATGAAATGAAATGAAAATCATGGGAGATCAGAGTTCATATCCCTACAGAAGAAAAAGAGTGGTTTCTTCACATTGGCTAAGCCTTGATGGATAGAGTTACCGAGTACATGTGTTGGTGGAAGGTAACATGTGCCCCGGCGAAATAGTCAAGGTATGCATAAGTTGGTCCCGACACCACCGTTGTCCAAAAAATGGTCGATAAAGTTGATACTCAAGATAATTTATCAAATTGATATGTTTTAACCATCCCACCAAGTTATTCAAGTCTTCTTCAGCTCTTGATCCTCAAACCTCAACCTCATACCATGGTTTAGTCAAAATCAAGAAACTCCTTGTTACTTTGATAAGAACTGATCTTGATTATCATATACATTAAGAGGCTAATCACATGGCAGAGGGATTCTCATGAAACCAAAAAAAGGAACAGCAGAAATCACTTAGCTATAAGTTTAGTTCTTCGAGTGTCATTTTTTTATGGCATAGATTGAAGAAATGTGAATGGAAAATACTAACCATTGTAATGAATACCAGGAAACCAAATTTCTTGCACTTCAAAAAATGTTTTTTTTTGTTCGTAGTGCTGCTTAGACATATCACTAATTTTCATACACCATTGATATTATTACTCCACTTATTTTCCCATAGCATAGTCAGTCCCTATTCCAGGTAAAGGAAGATTGTGGTAGGTTGACCATCATGTGAAGGTAAAATTATTGCATCTTACCTTTGTTTCGGATTGATTCTTGGTTATTGTTGTGATAATATTCCAACAAACTTTATATGCCATAATCTCAGGGATTACTCTTAGCATTATTTCTTACCTTATCTTTTTAGGTACCTAAGACATAGTTAACCCCTAAATTGAAGTGAACTGCTCTTCTGTCACAGGTAAACAACCCTGCTTTTTTTCACATAAAACTAGCAAAATCAAAGTAACAGATAATACCTTGCAGAGTGCGGAAACCATGAATTTCCTTCCCAGTGAGTTGTCCTGCTCTGTTGCTTTCCATAATGTAAAAAACTCAAAACTCCACCAAACCAAACATATAAAGTCAGAATCTTTACTCAAAGAACCAATACCCCATCTAAAAACCAATCACACCCATGATTTTTTTAGGAGCGAATTCTGAAATGATCAGTCAAAACCTAGATATGCTGCTTTCCCTAAGCATAACAAACTTCCAAATCTACCAAAATCATAGCAAGTTAGAATCGCTAATTGTTGAAAAAGATGAAACTGTGCAAATGATCAGTCAAAACCCCAATTGAGATATGAATGTTGCCTAGGACCAGTCGTTCTAATCAAAGCTGCTTCTAGTTTGCCCAACTGTCAATATAATATTGGACTGACCTAATCCCTAAAAAATTGCGTAATAATTGGGTGGCCAATGGGGACAGCATACGGGTCGGGTCAATAAATGTCATATAATTCGTACATGCGAGAAAAAGATTTGCTGCAGCCGGCGGAAATAACACGCAAATTATATCCGGACAGGACTTGTGATTTTCCGCTCTCTTTCCAAGTGAACTCCCTCATGCGTGCTATTTTTAAATTAAAATTTTCATCTTTATAATTTTAATTTTAATTTTGTGCATTTTTCGTAGTGAAAATTAATATAATATCAAATTATATTAAAGTGATGAAAACTAAAAAAATATGATATATTATTAATTCAGGATGAAAGTAGTATATATTAAATAATATTTTTTTTAAATGTCATATTACATCCAAAAAGAATTATTATTAATAATAATAATAATAAATAATCAAAAAGTGAAATAGAGAGTGTGAATAGTAGTTCTCCAAATTTGGAAAACTACCATTCACATCTCTTTAAATGAAGAATGGAGAGTGAAATTAAGTGTGGTTGGAGAGCCCATATTCTCTATTTAACTCTCCAAATATAGAGAATGAAGAGTAAAATAGAGGTGGACTAGAGATGGTCTTAGCCAACACGAGTCTAATATATATTACTCTATTTATTTTAATTCATGCAACATAAATGTAAATAAAATTTTGAAAATCAATCAATTTTTTTGTAATTATAATTTTTAAATTATTATTATTACAACCCTTCTTTACATAATTTATAGAAATATAAATTATTGAAAATGCATTTTTAATTATTGAATCCTTTGTTTTAATTTATGCGACACCGATAGAATTTGAAGAGTAAATCAAATATTTTTTTCACCGTATATTTTTTATATGTCACGGGTCCAATATATATTACTGTATTTATTTTAATTTATGTAGCACGAATAAAATTTCGAAACCCAATAAAAGATTCTGTAATTTTTTAATTTATTTTAAGTTGTTAATTATTGTTATTTATAATACTTTTAACATAATTTGCATATATATATGAGTTATTGGAAATATTTTTTACCCCTCTATCCCAATTTATTTGGCGCAGATGAAATTTAGAGAGTCAATTAAATTTCTATTTGACCGTTATTTTCTTATGTTCAGGGCCCCCAATACATGTTGCTCTCTTTATCCCAATTTATGTGATACAGATTGAATTTTGAGAGACAATAAAACAATTTCCTTGATCAATTTTTTTAATTATTATTTTAAATTGTTAATTATTGTGATTTATACTTATGTTATTTTTAAATACATTAATTATTGAAAATGCATTTTTAATAATTTAATACCTAAATGGCAAAAGTGCCCGTTAATGCAATCTTATTTCCAAGACGACAGATGTGCTTCTGGACGCTTCTACTATTGTACTTCTTCCGTCCACTTTTAATTGTCATGTTTCGCTTTTCGAAAATCAATTTGACTAATTTTCAAAGTTAAATTAGATTACATTAATTCGATATTAAATAAAAAATTTAGATATTCAAAAACTATACGAAAAGTACTATAAATTGCAATTTCTTGCATATCAATATGATGAAAAAATATATCATAAAATGTTAGTCAAAATTCTTATCATTTGACTCTAAAAAAGAAACTATGACAATTAAAAGTGGACGGAGGGAGTATAATTACTTCCACCATTTTATTTTATCGAACAAAATTTGGCTGACTACAAAATTTTAAATTTTTTTTAATACATATTAAAATTATTATTTAAATTTTTTATCTTAAACATATTTAAGTACTAAAATTAAAATGATATATTTAAATAAAAGAATATTTACTTAAAATGCGTCAACTTTATAAATAGATTAAACAATACCTCCCTTCGTATTGATTTATGTGGCACATTAAAATTAAATTTATGGTCGAAGTCTAAAAGTTTGAATCTCAAAATTGCAACTATACCACATAAATTAGGATAGAGAAAGTAGAATGTCTATATTCTCTTGGCTTAAGTTATTGATTGACCCTTAAGAGTCATTTGGTAGCTGGATAAGAAACAACTTATTCATGTATTAATTTTCATATAACTTATACATCATTTGATAGGTAGATTAAAAATAAGTTATTCATTTATAAAATTATTACGATGTTTGATCGACAATTTAGAAACCCGCATAACTAATACATGTATAAGTTATGAGGGAATTAATGTCTTATTTTATGCAAGATAAAAAATTGGAATAACTAATACATGTATAACTAATACATGAATAACTAATCTCATCATAAATAATATATAGAATCACTCATAAATAATTCCTACATTACTATTACATGCATTACTCTAACCAGCTAACAAACGACCCCTTAAAGTTATCTGCATAATTTGCTTACGCGCTTCAACTAAAATTAGTACCTATTAAACACTCTAATTGTAAAGACCTAACCCGGTCATTATGAGTAGGTCCATAGGGAAATAATTTGAACCATAAAACTTTTCGTACAGTATCTTTAAAATTCTTGACTAGGCCAAGCTTAGATGAAATCTAGACTAGGTGAGGTCTAGCGCCACATGGGAGAGGGTGGAGTCTTGTTTAGAGATTTGAATGATGTATACTTGTAGCCAAGACATTAAGGTATCCATAAGGCCTTTCAAAATTGAATTCGGGTAAGTATAAATCCTGAAATTGAACTTGGCGTGAAAGGTATGAGTCGGGACGTCAAGGGAAGAGTTTGTGTTATAAAAAAAAGGGATTGTTCTGGAATTGGAGTTGCTGAACTTTCGACGATCTCACTACAGCGGACGACCTCCCTCTATAGCGGCGCTTAGACCGCTATAGTGAGGTAAGTTGTCGCTATAGCGAGAGAATACAGATTTTATGCAGAAAACTGTCCAAAACTTCTATTTTATGCAATTTGAATTCTTAAAACAAAGAGGGGCGATTTTGAACAGTCTGCACTAGTTTTTCCACGTGGGGGCAGACGCAATGAGCCAGATGACAATTAACATTAGTTGTTTGACCTTTTTGGGGATATCAAAGCGGTCTTTGGCCAGAGAAATTCAAACCTTGGAATCCAAGTTTATGCGGTTGGGAATCTCTGAGAAGAATGGGGTGTTAACCAGTATTGAGATTAAGTCCACCTTTAATAGAAAATCATGACTAAACAATTTGAGGATGAAGAGTTGGCCAAGCTCAAAGGTAAGGTGGTGTTTGAGGAGACCTAGGATGTCACACTAGATGCTGATGATGCTCAAGTTTAGAGGGAGGGCTTGTGTTCCTCGGGTTGATGACTTGATTCAGAGTATACTGACAGAGGCTCATGGTTCGCGCTATTCTATTCATCCGGATGTGACCAAGATGTATTGGGATTTGAGGCTATTGTATTGGTGGTCTGGGATGGAGAGGGACATTGCAGATTATGTTTCCAAGTGCCAAAATTGCCAACCGATAAATTGTGAGCATCAAATTCTAGTAGGTTTGCTTCAAAGGAGGTCCATTCTTGAATATATATGGGAGATGATAGCCATGAATTTCGTGGTGGGACTACCCAAGACCTTGGAAAAATATGATTTTATTTGGTTTGTTATTGACAGGTTGACTAAATCAACCCACTTCATTCCGATTAGAGTGGACTACAACTCCCAACAGTTGGCGAAGGTTTATGTCAAGGAGAGAGTAAGGTTGTATGGGGTGCCCATTTCTACCATTGTAGACCGCAGTACTGAGTTGCATGAGGAATTGGGCACTCAACTCACTTTCAATACAGCTTTTCATTGACAGATTAACGGTCATCTAGAGAGGATTATTCAGGTATTGAAAGATATGTTGATGGCGTGTGTGATTGACTTTGGGGAACATTGGGATCAATTTTCACCCTTGTGTGAGTTATGCTATAATAACAATTATCACTCAAGCATTGATATGCCACATTTTGAGGCACATTATGGGAGGGAATGCATATCTCCCATAGGTTGGTTTGAGACTGGATATGTGAAACATTTGGGTGTTGATTTGGTTAAGGAAGTTTAGGAAATGCTGAGGGGAATTCTAGCTAAGTTGATGGCAGCCCAGAGCAGGCACAAAGAGTATGCGTATCTCAAGGTAAGAGACATGGTTTTTCAAGTTGGTGAACAAGTTCTATTGAAGGTGACACCTATGAAAGGGGTCATGAGGTTTGGTAAAAAGAGTAAGCTTAGACCTTGCTACCTTGGTCCATTTGAGGTTCTTGAGGGTGTAGGGCCAATGGCTTACAAGTTAGCACTACCATTCAACTAGTCTTAGGTTCATCTAGTATTTTATGTGTCTATGCTAAAAAAGTACCATGGAGATGGAGACTACATCATTAAATGGGACTCAATTGTGTTGGACAAAGACTTGTGATATGAAGAGGAACCAATCGTGATTCTTGATTGGGATGTCTGGAAACTAAGCACTAAAGAGACCAAATCAGTAAATGTTCGGTAGAAGCATTGTCCAGTTGAACAGGCTACTTGAAATACAGAGAGGGATATGTTTGATCACCTGGGGATGAGTGATGGAAAAATTGGTATCTATTATAATAACCTAACCCGATCATTATGAATAGATCCATAGGAAGAGAATTTGGGCAGGAAAACTTTTCAGGTAGTAACTTAAAAATTCTTGTCTAGGCCACCTTAGATGAAATCTGAGCTAGGTAAGGTCCAGGGTCATCTGAGAAAGGGCGGGGTATTATTTTGAGATTTGAATGATGTATATTTGTATCCAAGACATTAAGAAATCTATAAGACCTTTCAGAATTGAATTTAGGTAAGTAAAACTCTTGTAATTGAATTTGACATGAAAAGTATGAGTTGGGACATCAATGGAAGAGTTTGTGTTGTAAAAAGGGTCTTTTTCGGAACTGGAGTTGCTGAACTTTCATTGATCACACTATAGAGGACGACCTTCCGCTATAGTAGCGCTCACACCGCTATAGCGAGGTAAGTTGTCGCTATAGTGAGACAAGGACCGCTATAGCGAGAGAATCAGGATTTTATGTAGAAAACTGTCCAAAACTCCTATTTTTTTTGTAATTTGAGTTCTTGAAATAAAGAGGGGTGATTTTAGGCAATCTGCACTAGTTTTTCCACAAAGTTCACCGGTAAAGGTAAGAATTCAGCTCCCCAATCTTGTAAATTATTTCTTAAGCCTTAGAAACTAGGTTGTTAACATTAGAAAAAGATTTTGGCATGATTTCATAGTGGGAAGGAGACCTAAATTGGGAAAGATGATCATTTCTTGGTCGGAGTTGAGATTTGTTCATAATTTGGGTAAATTCATAGGCCATTAGTGATTGATTATTGTTTGCATTGCTTATTTAGACCAAGAACAAGCCAAGACACTTCACAAGAGGAAATCTCAGGCTATTTAGAATTTTCAAGAGGCTTGTTTTGAGGTAGGTGATTGTTGTATGTTTTTTATTATGTGTATATGTATGTCTACTGTGTAGTATCATTTTTACAATGCGTGGTAGGGAAGCATATGAAATGAATTGTAACTTGTGGGTTCAAGTGGTCTGGTTCATTTTGCTCTATGATTATGCATGTTTGTTGTAGTATGTGATTACGCATGCTTGGTGTGCTTGTTAGTTGGCTCAGGTACCATGCCAGCATAGGACATTATTGATTGGCTCAAATACCACGCATGGTATGACTATATATGGTTAGCTCGGATTCCACGCTTGGTATGATACTACAGTTTCATTTGGGTTTCATGAGAGGACTAGGTATGTGTTCTTGAGAGAACCATCATTTACATTATGATCGTGTAGAACATGTTTTAGGCATTGATTAACTTATGCATTGTTGTTTGGTGACTTGTGACTGATAGTCTAAGTGTGACTGATAATTGTTGTTATATTGTATATTGTTATGTGTTACTATTTCGTAGTGAACTGCTTATATGCGTATATTGAACTAGCCGCATCATTCTATTTGTATACGGTGGTTTATGTACTGCACTTTTTTTGTAAAGTACAACGAATCTTCCAGCGATAAATTTGAGACCTCAATTGAGAGACGCTTAATCCGAATCCAAGGGTGATTTACATCGTTCAAGCTGCCATAGGTTCTTCTTTATTTCTTATCCATCTTTTCCGGATATAGACATTAGAATTTGACTTTATGTTTAGTTTTGGGGTTGCATTCCTAGTTGACTATTTAGTGTTTTAGTTATGATGACTTTCATATCTAGGGGTTATTTTCCGTATATAGATGTTTTGGCTATTGGGTCAAGTTTATGAAGACTCAATTCTCTAGCCGACTAAACTATTATCTTTATTTATGATGAACTTGGTCTCTTTTGAATGGGTGTTGGGTTGGTTTCGGGTTAGATTTTGGTTGTTCCACCAAGTTGTTTAGTGTGGGTGTCACTCACGACGATCAGGATCATGACACTAATATTAACCTTTATGTACCCCATTAAACACTAAAGGACAATCATTTATAAAATATTACGCGTTTAATTTATGCGCAAAAAATATTATATGAGACGAATTAAAATTTAGCAAGTGACACTAGGCTCAAGAATTATAGAAAAATGAATTTTATGTTAAAAATTTTTAAATTATTTCAAATACGTTTTCTATCTATTTTAAAAAAAAGATAACATATTCTACCTTCACCCTATGCACCCCCTTTCTTCTTCATCTTCTTCCAAACGACTTTCTCTTTCCCTAACCACAAAATTTAACTTCTTTTCACAATGCTTTCAGATTCAACTTTGTTTAGTAAAATAAAATCTCATATCTGATACACGAGAGAGAAAGATACAGAGAGACGGGTACAAGAGTGACGAAGAAAGAAAATTGATCGATGATTAATCATTTCAAAATCGATGGCAAAGAGAAATCAAGAGGACCCAAATTAATTCTATTGAATTCTCTGATATCATTTTTGATAAACTTAGTGGGTTTAATTGTAATTTGAGTGGTGATGTTTTTTCGGAGTGTTGGGTTTGAAAGTGATTAGGGCGTGCGGAAGCTTACAATTGCAAATCATATGGTTGACAAATCAGACGACAAACAAAAGCATATTAAAGACATATTATTAATATGGTTTGGTCAAGCGACCTACACATTGGAAACTAATATTAAAAAATCACAAATATGTTCAGGAGAAAATCTCACCATAAACAAGACAATTAAACGACTATATTGTGGATACTATTGTGTTATTCATATGAGAAGAGGAGTCTTCAATTTATAGAGTTCCAATTTTTTTCTCTAAGGAAAGAATAAACCGAATATGGAAGATAATTATGTTTTCCTTTCAGGAAAAGTTCAAAGATTTATGGTAATACTTTGACTTTTCTTTAAGGAAAAAATAAACTTCAAATAATGTTAGAAAATCTGGGCAAACCCCTAACAAATCTCCCCTTTTGGCTTGAATTTTCTAGCATAATAATCTTGATCCTCTTTCTTCACACAATCTTCATGTATCATTGCTGCTTACCATGATTTAAAAATTAATATGAGTTAAAAATCGGAGCCCTATGTTAAAAGTTATGAGCAAGGTTGAAAGTGGAGCTCATGCGTTAAAAGTAATAGGCCAAATTCATCGGTAGCCCCCTAAAGTTGGCACCAAGTTTCACTTAGACACCTCAACTGGGCGATATACATTTTAGACACCTTATGTAGGGTCCCGCTATGTCATTTTGACACTTTTTTGACAATAAGAAAAAAAGTTGAAGGAGAGTGTAATACACTCGTTGATGACGTGGCAAACAACCAATTAAATGATTACATGTGTAATTTTAAGTTAAAAATTATTTTAAAATCTATTTAGTAAATAAAATAACAATATTATTCTAAAAAAATCAATTT
>JAJONR010015452.1:0-12980 GCA_029582245.1 Solanum etuberosum
CAAGTAAAATATTTAATATTTTTTGGTCAATATTCAAGGTCCCCCCCCCCCCCCCCCCATTATTGGACTAACTAATTTAAATAAACTTCAAAGTTTGAATTGAACCGCGTGATACATTCCATATTAAATCACCACTTATATATATAACACACAAAACCCTACTTGAGTCCTATCCCTAACAAAACCAAAAAAAAAAAAAAACATAATTTCTTTTCAAGATTCTATTAAAGTTTAAGTTTTTTGGTGGTTCGTTAGCTTGTGTTTAGTCATTCAGATAGTGACTCGCGTAGAGATGATTGCAACATGGAGAAAAAAGAGAACAGAGAAAAGGGTAACAAAGAGAGGATTTATGAAGAAAACAAACATGGAGTTAGTGATACCAAGCCAATTTACATGTCCAATTTCATTAGATTTAATGAAAGATCCAGTGAGTTTATCGACAGGGATTACGTATGATCGAGAAAACATCGAAAAATGGATTAATAAAGCTGGTGGGAATCAAACATGTCCTATCACAAATCAAGAATTGAAGTCATATGGAAGTGGCATTACTATTGATCCTGTTTTAATTCCAAATCACAACATTCGAAAAATGATTCAACAATGGTGTGTCGAAAATAAGGAACATGGGATTGATAGGATTCCAACTCCAAGAATCCCCGTTTCATCGTCTGATGTCTCTGAATTGCTCGCGAAAATAACTAATTCGAGCAAGTTAGAGATGGAACACTCAAGTTTATGCGAAGAATTAGTCACTAGAGTGAAGAATTTGGCTAGTGAAAGTGATCGAAACAAATGTTGTTTCGTCACTAATGGCATAGGAAAGGTGTTATCATCAGCATTTCTTGAACTATCAAAGGGAAAAAACGCGAAAAATGCTTCAACAGAGGAAGTGATCTTGTCAACTTTGACACTTTTTTTGCCTTTGGATGTTAAGTCCAAGACAATTCTTGGGTCGATTTCATCGTTACATTGCATAGCATGGTTCTTGAAAAATGGGAGTTTATCAAGTAGGAGGAATGCAGTTCTTGTCCTTAGAGAAATTATGAAAATGGAAGAACAAGACAAGGTTGAAATCTTGTTGAATATTGAAGGTGCTTTAGAAGGGCTAGTAAAGTTAGTAAAAGAGCCAATTTGTCCTAATACTACAAAAGCTTCTTTATTAACAATTTATCATATGGTAATTAATTCATCATCACAATCATCAAGATCAAGATTTGTTGATGTGGGGTTAGTTGAATTGTTGATAGAAATACTTGTGGATTGTGACAAAAGCATATGTGAAAAGGCATTAGGTGTTTTGGATGGGATTTTGAGCTATGAAGAAGGGGTGCAAAGGGCTTATAGTTATGCACTTAGTGTGCCTGTTTTGGTGAAGAAATTGTTGAGAGTTTCAGATTTGGCTACTGAATTTTCAGTTTCAATTTTATGGAAGATTTGCAAGAATGAAAATAATGGAGATTGTGGGGTTCTTGTTGAAGCACTTCAAGTTGGTGCATTTCAAAAGCTTTTGTTAATGCTACAAGTTGGTTGTAGTGAAACAACAAAAGAGAAAGCTAGTGAGTTGTTGAAGTTGTTGAATGTGCATAGGGATAGAGCAGAGTGTGTTGATTCTTTGGACTTCAAGAGTCTCAAAAGGACATTTTGAAATGCCGTTCCTTGGAGACGGAGTTTACATCGAGAGAGTTCAATATCTAGTATGATTATTCAATGGAGGGGATTCAGATGAACCCCTTTCCGCCCCCGCTTGTTAGGACTAGTACTACACATGATTCATTTTTCATTGTATACAAGTAAATCCAAGATTAAGGAAAAATATATAGTTCATAGTACACTTTTTTTACAATCATTCTATATAGATACATATGTTGATCATAAATTAAGATGCAATATCAATTCATGTATTAAATATCTGTATGGAGGGGTCTTCACCTCCAAGTGTTGTGTATAATTGGCATATAATTGATGTGATGATTTGTACTTTTGTAACTATTATGAGTATAAAGGAATAAGTGTTATATTTGGGGTAGAATTCTAGAAATACCAGGAAAGTCCAGTCAAATCTCAGAAAATTATAACATTAAAAGTTACACAAAATTCTAAAGATAGTGAAAAATATAAACACCTCAAAAATTGCATCAGACTCGAGAAACTAATCAAAATAACAGAAATTTCACCTCCATATGTGAACTCATGGAGAACTCCATTTAGTTTCACATTTTTTTGCTAAACCTAACAAGCAGAATTAGTTAAATTTTTAAGAAGATCAAAAGTACTAATTTTGACAAATTCAAAGGATCAAAACTGCTCTGAAATAAATTAAAAGGATAATTTTGAACCAACTCTCAAAGATAAGGAACTACTTTTGACATTTTTTCTTCAAATTGTGTCTTCTTTACTTTCAAACTTAAATTGATTATGAATTTAAAATGTATAACATTATCTCATTATGTTAATATTTTTCAGGCAAAATACATATATAAACATCGAAATTTTGTCTTAATTTTCATGTCCAACACTTAAACTTACCCATTAATCATTTAAACATCTCAACTTGACGCATGTGTGTCTCGTGCACACCTTGATCTAGCATATCTTACACATGAACTTCAATCGCAAGTAGCATGTCAAATAGGCAATGACACATGTATTCTTTTTTTAAAAAAATATTTTTAAAAAAATTCTAAATTTAGTTTAGTTTCCAAGTACAAAAAAAATGCCATTATGAGTTTGATAAAGATTAGGGACTTCACATAAAAATAATAATTAAATGAGGTAATCCTCAAAAAGAAAATAAAAAAGAATAGAGTATGATAAAGATGACTTTGAAAGAAAAGTCTCGAGTCAATTTTCTCTACCTACAATAGCCTAAAATGAATTGAACTAGCAAAACTTTAGTCTAAAGTAATTAAGGTTTGATGAAGAATTAATAAATTTCAACAAGAATTCTCTGTTCCCAAGAGGGACCAAATCAATGAAATTTTTTTAAAAAAATGGTGGTGGCTTACCCTAGTTGATATATTTGGCTGACTGACAATTTAAATTACTTCTCTTTTTCTTGTCCAAGAAGAAATTACTTCATCCATCTCATTTATATTATTTCACTGGATATAAAATTTCAGGAAAAGATAATATTTTTTGAAACTTGTAGGGTGTGTTTGTTATAAAGGAAAATAAGTAGACTTCTTACTTATTTAGTCTTCTGATAATACGTTTAAACCTTCACCCATCGATAGTTGGAGGCAGAACTAATACTAGTGCATGTTAGTGCATATCGTACCTTAGTGCCCTATTAATAGAAGCTTCAAATCTGAGTTACACAAATAACCATCGGAAGAAGGAAAAAGACAAGTTAATGGTTGTTAATCAACTCATTAAACATAAAATAAAAAATTTAAAGTTAAATTATTTCTGATGCTTTTTTTGTTGTAATGAACACAAAATTGGACAACCACCTATGAAATTTACTCTACATTAATCATATTCATATTCCTATATCAAAGGACAAAACAAGAGTACTTTTCCCTTTTCTTTATTATCATTGTCAAAAACTATACTAATTTCATAGTGGTCTAGATGGTACAATGAAAATGAACATAATATAATTATAATAATAATAATAATAATATAATATAATGGATGGGTTGTCACTTGCAATATGGTTACAAAGTTCATGGAGAATGTCAATCTTTTCTTGAACTATCTTGTAAACGTCGTTTTTTCTCAAAAATTCAAAATGCCATATACTTCATATTTAAACAAAAAAAAAACTAAAGTATATGCCACAACTCATTCCGTTATTCCTTAGGTTTGGCGTAGCCGCAATGATCAACTGAACACTATTCATCAAAAAATTATAATGATATATAGAAAATTATATTGTGTATATAAGTCAAACAAACACTTCTCATACGTATATATTAAACCTTGAACATTCTTACCGAAATTCTTGATTTCGTCAAATGATTGTCTAAGGGGAGTCAATTGACACCTCTTTGTCAATAAATTACAAAGCGGACAATGTTTTTAACTATATGTTGATCCCTTGGCTTCTTTAAATTTTGAATTTTCTCATTGAAAATTCTAGTTCTGTCACGACTCACGAGGCTCCGTCGTTGAATTCTATAACCTCAAACATAAGTAGTCCTTTCTATAGTTTCCCCTCATCCCCTTTCTATTCAAATCATGCATAGAAGAATCAAGAAAGTATTCACTTCCCTTAGGGAGATCACATGTGTTAGCTATGCAAAATTTGCCACCATTGGAGGCTTTTGTGACCTTGATCACATTGTTGTCAAAGCCACTTCCCATGATGACACACCATTGCCTGATCGATATGTACTCGAAATCCTCCAAATCTTTTCCATTTGCCCGTCTTCTTTTGGTCCATTCGCGTTGTCTTTTAGTCAACGTTTTGCCAACACACGATGCTGGAGAGTCGCGTTGAAATGCCTCCTCCTCCTCCATCGGCTCCTTAAGGCATTGCCCCACACTAGCCCTTTTCGCGAAGAACTCATGTTGGCACGATCAAATGGTTTGATATCTCTCTACCCTTGTAACTTCAAGGATAGGTCTTCCTCTGCCTCTCAAGATTACACCTATTTCATTTGGTCATATGCACGTTTGCTCGATGAATCCCTCGATTGTTGTGCCACTCAAGGAAAAGAGATCGACGAATATAACACAACTAGTCATGAAAACTTTATTGACAAGATGGATGAAGTAAGGCTAATGTTAGAATTCTTGCCTCAGTTACAAAGCCTAATAGACAGAGTCATTGACTGCAGGCCAATAGGGCAAGCAACGCGTAACACTATAGTTCAATCGGTCATGAAACATGTAATTCGCGATAGCTTCACGTGTTACACTACTTTCAGGAAAGAGATTGTTGAGATACTAGATCATCTCATACAATTGCCATACACAAACTGTGCTGCAGCATTTGAAATTTACAAGAAAGCAGCAACTCAAGCAAATGAACTTAGTGAATTTTATGATTGGTGCAAGTTTTTAGGACTCTGTGGCATGTATGAGTGTCCATTCATTGACAAAATCCCACAAATACAAATCATAGCTCTTGAGAACTTCCTTAATGGAATGTGGCAATCGAGAGATGATCCGTCCTCTTCAACGTCCGTTTCCCCTCTATCATCCAATGAAGATGGCAACGATTATAAGCAGAAACAGACTATGACGTTGCTTGGACACTCTAAAAATGTTGTTGCATCCGTGTCAGACGCTCCAAAAATGCATAGCAACATTGATAGTGAAGAGTCCGAGCAACATAGGAAACATAAGAGGCAATCAAGATTTGATAGTGAAATGCAGCCTTTGATACAACTTGAAGATGACAATCAAGATTGGGAGACTCTTTTGGATGCTTCTATTTCAACAAACATTTTTTACCTACAAAACAATGGATGGGAAATACAAGTGTATCAGCCAAATAGTACTCATCTTCAAAGTGGAGTATATCCAACTAACTCCATCTATTACTGAAGTTGATTTCTCATATGATCGCTCAATTAATACTCATTGCATTTCAATTTGTTTATCTTATGTTACTTTTTAGTCTGTTTCATAAATAATGCACTAATTTTCCACAAGATCATTTGCTACATTTTATGTATCTTTAGCTGAAGACTATAAGATTCAAAAAATTTCTTTACTTTCGTAAACTTTGTGTCAAGAAAAAGCTTTAATTTATGTGTCAACAAATAAATGTAATCCCAAACTTAAACTTAATTCATATCCCATCTTCTACTTTATCAAAGTTTATATTCCCCTTTTACAAATTACAAAACTCATTCCCTATAAAAGCAAAGCCAATTTGGATCTCACAGTGATTAACCGTTGCTTCACTATAGACCTTCGGCTCAACGGAGAAACTATCGACGGTGAAGAGCGCCGCCGTGCCGTTATTGACTTAATGCTCAATTGTACCTACCGCCGTTAAGTCTCTCCGTTACTTCACCGGATTTCTTCTTTCTCGGGTAATATCTCTAGTTTGATTTGAATTGGTATTCAGTTTGATGAATATATACATGTAATTGAGGTATGTATAGTTGTTAATTTCCTCTGTGAACGTGAAATTATTCCCAATTTATGCGGAAGAAGTATAGGAGAGAGGTGATTAGACACGACATGGTGCAATTTCAGTTTCCATGACCTTATATTGGAGGTTATGGAGAATACGGATTAGGATAGAGGATTAGCAGTTAGTTGAGCGTTGTTTTGCATTTCTTTACATACTAGTAGTATTACTATTGTAGTTTCTAGTCCTTTGATTTCTGTTACTATCGGTTGTTTTTTGTATTTCAATTATGCACTTTTGTTATTTCTTTTTTCTAACGGCTTTGAATTGATTTTCCTTGAGCTAATTAAGGTCTATTGGAAACAACCTCTACCTCCCAAAGTATGGTTTGGTCTGTGTACATTTTATCCTCCTCAGACCCATTCGTGGGACTACATTGGGTATGTTGTTGTTGTTGTAGTGTTCAATAAAGTGGGAGGAGGTTCTATGAGGTCTTAGGTTCAAATCTCACTGGAGCTTAAAAAATTACAGATGATTTCTTATCATTATTCGATACTTGTGCTGGTAGGAGTTAACCTTGCTGGGAAGAATGAAGGTAGCAGGTACCCAATATAGTCTAGGTGCATGAGTTAGTCCAGAACATCACCCTCGTAAAAAAGAAGTGTACTATTTTAGAAGGTATAGAGTTTATGAAATTAGTTTGGCTTATATATTATACAAGTGAGGGTGAGAAACAAATGTTGAAGTAATGGTTGAAAGAATAGTTTGAATAGAAAAAGAGAACATACTTGAAAGTTATAAAAGTCGTCGTCATCGATCATCATATGTATATATATGAATATATATTTTAATATTCATGTGGTTTCAGCAATTTATCAAACCATGATGGTTAGATGTAAAAAATCAGTTACATTTTAAATGTAGCATAATGAATAAGCCTTAATGTTTGGTACTACATTTGCTGCCATTGTCTTTTGTTCTTAGCTAAAGACTATTTTGTTACCGAGAAATTGTAGATCAACAAATTGTAGGCCTTCAATCATCATGGTGCTACACCAATTAGCTGGTGCATTTTTGGAGTTTTGACATAGAGCATCAACAAACCATCTCGCGTTGCTTTCTCTCATTCTATCCATCATGTGCTATTTGCACCCTCTCTCTGATGTCATCTTTTCTATTATTGACTAATCTTGTATGTCCACACGTCTATTTAAGTATCAACGTTTCTGTGAAACTTATATTTTGAATGTATCAGTGGTTAAAGGCCTATAGTTTACGTCTGAATAATATTGTGGTTTCACAACCATCTTATGGAACTTGTCTTTCACTTTATTAGGTATCTTCCTATTGTGCAGCACTATTACAAGTACTCCTCCATTTCGGCCATCCTAATTTAATTTAATATGCTAAATCTTCATCTATCGTGCCATTTTCTTGCAATATCTAGTGCATTACATTCAAATGCTTTTGTAAATATTAAAAAAGAAATAAATATATCACATGCTTTTTTGGGAAGATTCATGAGATTTATACGATTACACTTGGACATCAAAAAGCTTCTTTAAACAAAGTGCATTCCTTCAGGCTTAGATGTTTCTTTAGGATTTTTATTTTTTGGGTTCTGGCTCTATGTTGCTCGGACTCTTAAAAAATATCGAAGGTTGCGTGTCGGATTCTCCAAAAATAGTGCATTTTTGAAGAATATGACACGGGTGCGACAATATTTTTGGAGAATCTGAGAAACATAGTTGGACCTTATGTATATATGGTTCTAATGTATTTGGTCTATGTATGTGCTTTAATGTTAGCCTTCTCTTAAAAAAGGTCATATGAGTCTGCATATGTAGGTGTAAGTTAGCTATCTTGTATCATCATCATGCAATTTTGTACTAAGACATACATGTTGCTTGAAAGAGGGCCCTCTTATATCGTCTTCTGCAATAGATATTATATCACCTATCTTAGCAAAACAATCAATAGCTGAGCTGGGCATTTTGCTTTTGATGGGGGCGGGAATGGCCCATTGGAATCACTTTCTGTTCCGTCTTTCACGTGCACGAGAATATAGACAAGGAACACTCTCTTGGATCCTTATGTACTTTACCCTTTATGAGCTGTTTAACAGCAAAAGATCCTCACAAGAGACGTCATAAGCTATAAATGGCAGTAATAGTAAGAGTTAAGTACTTCAACTGCTACCTGGTGCTAAAAGAGTAATTTAAATTAACTCTTAGTCCTGCTTAATATTAGTTTTTGGAAGTGTTCCTTAGCAGCATAAAAGTCATTTCGATGGATATTTCCTTCAACTGCTCTCAGGGGCTGCCAATACTCAGACCTCGCTGGCAGAATACCTCCTCCATGAGACTCAGCAAAATTTGACTAGTTTATTTGCTGCATACATCACCCTGTTTCCCAACTTATTTTTGAAAAGGTCTTTCATGCGACTATCCTAATCTAATCATGCTAATTGATGAGAAAATTAGCCTGTATTTTATCTCTCTGAATTAATTGCGTGCAAAGTGACAAAATAGCATGTTTTTCCCCATTGCTTTGTGGTAGATATCATCTCAAAAGTCTTTCTGCTGTACTATTTTTCTCATCTCTCGAATTTTCTGAATCCTTTCTACTATCTTATTCCTTATGTTCTGGTTAATTCTGCAGATTCTCTATGTCAATAGAACTGAATTCTAGAGTATAATAGGTATCTCGTTTTTATCCTTTTGAATCTGAGTTAACCTCAACATCTAAAATTGAACAGAATAAGATGTTGGCAAATTCAACTTTAGACACATTACTTATCAAAAAAGAAAGATTTTTGGAGTTTAGACACATTCTTGTTACTGATATTTAACTCCTGGAAGAAAATCTTCTTAACTAGAATTCTGCTAATTGAAAAAATGGCACTAATACTTCATTGAACATAAGACAACTACAAAGAGGGGAAATGTCATTTGTCCAGTATAATTCTTTTCAAGATTTTGGAGCGTCTGTAATCTAGTGTATGCATTGGATCTTATCAATGTTTCTGATTAGGTAAAACTTCATCTTCACATCTTCTCTGATATGCTACGCTTCTTCTAATCAACGAAATAGATAGTACTCACTTAAAGGTTTCTGACATCTCACCTGGCTTCCTTGGGGATGTGCATAAAACACTCAACACTGCTAAGTCAGCATTCGATTTGCACTGTTGCTCTTTTTCTTAGTAGCATCTTTTTTTTTCTGAATATATTAGCTTGTGTGTGGATAAGGTGTTCCTTCATTTCTTGTCTTAGAAACGTAAAGAAAGATTTTTTTTCCTGTTTTATAAACATCTCTTTGTTATGTTCGAAAGTATGTCTGCTCTTTAACAAATTTTGATAGATAAGCTATGCATTTATCCAGAAAACTTCTTGTTGAATATGTCAATTCCGATGACTAGTAGTAAAACATGCTAAAGAATGTCCCCTCACCAGACTGTATTAGTTAGAGGGACATACTCTAATTTTAAAACTAATCTGGCCTATAATATAGTTTCATGTGCTGTTAAAAAGGACAAACCTTATGTTGGTTTGTTCGCTGTTGATTTTAAATGGTGTTGCCAAGTGGCTTTTGAAAGAACTTGTATGCCTGCATCTCTGTTCTTATGCCGAAGTACTTAATTTCTTCTTTTTCTCCAGAGAAATCTTAATAGGGAGGAGAAGTCCGATCATTTAAAAAACTTAGAAATGTTAAGGGGTCAGAAAACTCTAAGAATTACTTCTTCACGACAGCTTCTGTTGATAATTACTTCCTATTATTATTTTCAAACCATGAAAAAAGTGCATATTAGAGGATGAAAAGATCATTTTAGATTACAAACAGCTATTAACTATGCCTTTCTGGTAAATGCTTATAGAAGAACTTAGTACAGTTGAAATTGGATAAAGAAACTGACCATTAAATATCACAAAAGAACTGCACATTGATACATCTTTAAGTAATATAGATAGCTTATACTTTATTTATCAACTGCTTATTCCTATAAACCATATTGTTTCAAACAACAGATAGTCTGTAATTGCGGCAATACAATCAACATTCATACTTAAAACTTCCCGTAACCTTGAGCTTGGATCATCGAGAGCAAGAAGAAGCACTTGGAATTGCTTTAGCTGCATGGAGGTGGCTGAGGATTCTTGGGTTTCATTTGCTCTGCAGCAGGACTGGGGCCAAGCGTGAGTTCAAGTTCAGGTATTTGATTAATTCTTGCTGCTGCTAGTCTCTGTTTAAGCTCAGAATACAAAGCTTCGTTCTCCTGTCTGAGCCGTTGAGCAGTCTTCCTTAGCCTGTCATTCTCCTGCATAATCTGAATATTCCGCCAGTACAAGTCTAAATTCTGTTTCTCCATAACTTGCTTGAGTTGGCCTGAAACTGGAGAAACCATTAAAAATTATGAACAGTTCTGCAAGACATATTTTGAAAACATAGCCTAACAGATTATGCAAAAAGAGCAGATGATGTCATAGTAAATTTTTCTTATCTACATATTCATGACATAAGTTTATACACAGTATATTGACCAAAATATTGCAGAAAATTGATAAAAAGTTCCATAGTGATTTATTTCTATGGGAAAAATAAGATGGAATAGTAAATGTAAAACAATGAGAAATTGGATTTGAATCTAGCCCTGCTTTGTCTCATGAAATTTGAGTCATAGAAGGCAAGAGTCAGCGGATATTTTAGAGGGTACTCTCGGTACACTTAGCAAGTAACCAGCTTCAAAGAGAGGAAGCAATTTTGAGACCAATGGAAAGAAGGAAAACTAGTTTTGCAAGAACACTTGAAAGTTCTTTGTGTAAGGACACTTACTTACGAATAGAGAACAGGCTCCGAACCTTAAGATTCAAAAGCTATTAGAGGGCAACTGGTTTTGGTTGGAGTCTCTTTGATATTCGTGCTTATTTATACTACAATTTTATTACTTTTACGGATGGACAAAGAAATACTAGAAGCAGCACACGAGAATGGCACTCGTAGTTCAAGAAAGGCTCCCAAAACCAATTTGCAAAGCCCCCTTTATTCCTCCTTTATTCTCACATAAAAAACACGTCACATTTTTAGTCAAGAAGACGCTTCATCGATGATTCTGTTAGAAGGAAAGAAAATTGTTGCTCAAAGTGGTTTTTGCATGTGGATTTTGCTTGTTTAGTTATGTAAAATTAGTTATAAAGCAGCATAAAGGATGATATTCCTGAAGAAGCAAATGCTTGAGCAAAGGGAGAAATAGCATGGGAGACAGCAAGAACTAGGGGGGGTGGGGGGTGAATTGTGAGATTTTGATATTCATGAGAGGAACCTGAATGTGAGTAGCAAAATAATAAGCATTCGGTGAACTTAACAGAATCAACTCATACTTTTTAAAGTTGATTTGCCTAAGCCATGAGTAGATCACAATAATTATAAGGAGTAGAATTTTGTTACTGTAAATCAGGCTGGGCAATGTTGTTTTTGGCAATTAAAATACAAGAGAATCCCTCCCTTTTTGGAACATAACTGATTAATTCATTACACCTATTAAAGAAAATAATGAAGTGGTTAACATATATGGTGTATGGTAAACTCTATTGAAAGTGAATGAAAAATTAAGAAATAGAAAGAAAATCTTGAGTAGTTAGTAAGTATGGATTCAAGTATTATTTTTGTTTTGGAGAGTTACTTGAATTCATTATGTATTACTTTCTTTGTTTTTAATTTGGAGAATATTTGAAAAAACAATGTTGGAACTAGGATGTTTGTGAATTTTATCTCATTGTGACCTCCGGTCACGGGTTCAAGCCGTGGAAACAACTTCCTGCCGTGGGTAAGGTTGTGTACAATAAACCTTTGTGGTTCAGCCTTTTCCCGTATCCTGTGCTTAGCGGGACCTTTAGTGTACGGGTCTGCCCTTTAGATTTATATCATTGTGATTACAGAAATTTCTAGACTTTCAAGTTTTTCTTTTGGTTTAATCATCTGGTATTTGAAATTTGTTGGTCTGATTTATTTTGTATACGTGTTGGTAAACTAATTAAGGGGGTTAAAACGCTATCTGTTAAGAAGTTCTTCATTCCTAGGGTCCGAACTCGAACCTCTTGTTAAGGGGAGTTTTCATTACTGGTGACAGTTGGCTCCTTCAGTACAATACAAATATAAAAGTGGAGAAGTCGAGAAAATATGTGTAATATTCACATTATAAAAGGGATTTTCATATAAGTTGTTGTCGGTTGTTATTGTTGTTTTACTTGTTATAGGGATCGGATTTCAAGGGCAACAAAGGCCCTTAGATAGGACTTCATCTATGGCTAGAAGAGATTTTCTTTCTATTACTGTTTTACTCGTTATAGAGAGCGGAATTCAAGGGAAACAAAGGCCCTTAGATAGGACTTCATCTATGGTTAGAAGATACTTTCTTTCTATTATTGTTTTACTCGTTATAGAGAGCGGAATTCAAGGGAAACAAAGGCCATTAGATAGGACTTCATCTATGGCTAGAAGAGATTTTCTTTCTATTACTGTTTTACTCGTTATAGAGAGCGGAATTCAAGGGAAACAAAGGCCCTTAGATAGGACTTCATCTATGGTTAGAAGATACTTTCTTTCTATTATTGTTTTACTCGTTATAGAGAGCGGAATTCAAGGGAAACAAAGGCCATTAGATAGGACTTCATCTATGGCTAGAAGAGATTTTCTTTCTATTACTGTTTTACTCGTTATAGAGAGCGGAATTCAAGGGAAACAAAGGCCCTTAGATAGGACTTCATCTATGGTTAGAAGATACTTTCTTTCTATTATTGTTTTACTCGTTATAGAGAGCGGAATTCAAGGGAAACAAAGGCCATTAGATAGGACTTCATCTATGGCTAGAAGAGATTTTCTTTCTATTACTGTTTTACTCGTTATAGAGAGCGGAATTCAAGGGAAACAAAGGCCCTTAGATAGGACT
>JAJONR010015453.1:0-12669 GCA_029582245.1 Solanum etuberosum
GTATTGTGTTTTGCTCTGTTTTATTGTTGCTCATCCATGAATTTGGGCTAATTAGCAGGGCGTTAACTAATGGGTCAAGGGTGCAAACTTAATCCTACTTCCGATCTCCGATTGATGCTATAAAGAGATTGATTAGAGTGGGTAATTAATTTGATACATGTAATTTAGGTTTGATGTCTGTAGTTTGCTTGAAATAAAGATTATGGGTCGGATCTATTTGCCCTAATTCTTCTCAAAAGAGAGAATAACATAAGGTTATTGGTGTTTAGTTATGCACATAGATAAGTTCGAAAGGAGATTCTATGAACTGATGTTATGAGATTGAAAGAAGATTTGTGTCATTGAAGATAACCTAGCCTATCCATGAATGTTTAGCACAGTTGAGAAACGTAATTAACCCTATATGACATCGCTTTCAAATCCCCGCACCCCTAGATTACTTGTTAATTACTTGAATTTAAGAAAATTTTAGTTTAATTGTGACTCTTAATACAAAAATCCTTTTCGTAAATTTGGTGGAATCATCCACCCATTTTCCTTACCTGCTACACATGAATTGATTTACATTCTAAACTTCTTGATAGAATTTATTGCACTATATCACTCTTTGTGGGATTCAACACTGACTCTTAGTTGGATATTTTTATTGATGATGACAGCTTACTCTTTGAATTTATTTTAGAGATTAGTTTGAGTGTTTATAAAAAAATGGGGCTTTTTCCGGGGAGTGATGGCTAAGAATTATATTTGACAAATTAGTTTGTCAATTTGTTTAGTTGTAGTAGATTGTTGCTTGGTGTTGTTGTTTGTTGATTGGGAGGTATAAAATATGAGTGACCACGATAGTCAAAATGATAGTCAGTACGGGCAAAACGACAACATGGGTGATTTGAATGAGATGCACATGAATGTCATTCAAACCACGGGAGCCATCTGGCTACCTCCTACAAAAGGGGGGGGGTGTGGTCTTTCATATAACCGAAACAATGTTGCAGCTGCTCCAATTAAGAGGAATGTTTGGGGGTTTATCTCATGAAGAACTATATGAGCACCTTCAGAATTTTGCAGATGTATGTGGGTTTTTTGTGTTCAAGAACATCTCACAAGAATCTATAAGGTTGAGATTATTCCCGTTCTCTTTGACGTGTGAAGCTACAAATACTTGAAAAATGACTGCTACACCTTAAATCAAATGGTGACCTCTCATTCGGTATCTATCAAACAACTGGAGATTCAAATGTGTTAGAGTTCCACCCATCTAAATCCAAGGCAAAAGGGAACATTTCCTAGTGACACCATACTAATTCCTAAGAATGATTGTTGAGGAACTTAGAAATGTGTCATGTCACGATGTTAAATAAGGCGCTTCGTGTGAAGACCACTTTCTATTTTTTTGGGTTTTACAACTTTCTAGTTTTTTGTGTTTTACAACTTTGTTCTTGAAATTGACAAACTGGAATTGAATCCAAAGTGGGTTCGCTTGTACTTGCTTTATTTCATGTTACCTATGGCTCCTTTCATGAAATGTATAATTTCTTTGATTTTTTGATGGATGTCTAAAACCCTAAGATCTAGGGGTGCAATTATGGGGTTGTGTGTTGATTTAATGAAGTGGGTATTGTGTTATGCTTAGTTTTGTTGTTGTTCATACATGAATTTGGGCTAATTATCATAAGGTTCACTCATAGGTTAAGGTTGCAAACTTAATTCCTACTTCCTATCTCTGGTCAATGCTCGAAAGAGATTGATTGGAGTAGGTAATTAGTCTGATACTAGTAATTTAGGTCTGATGTCTGTAACTTGCTTGAAAATAAAGGTTATGGGTAAGATCTATTTGCCCTATTTCTGAATCGAAAGAGAGAATAGAGTAAGGTTTTGGGTTCTTAGTATAGCATATAGATGAGACCGAAATGAGATTGTATGCAAGGATGCTATGAGATCGAAAGAAGATTAGTGTCATTGAAGATGAACCAGCCTATTAATGAATGTTCATCACTATAGAGCAATACAATTACTTCTATGCAACCTTGATTTCCAATGCTCGTACCCCTAGATTGCTTGTTACTTCTTGAATTTTCCATTTAGTTTAATTGTGACCATTAATAACAAAATTCTTTTATTAAATTGGTGGAATCATCCACCTGCTTATTTTTACTACTACAAATAAATGAGTTTACTATCCAAATTTCTTGATAAGTATTCTCTACGATATACAATTTTCTGTTGGATTCAACACCCACTCTTAGTTGAGTATTTTTTATTGATGAAAATTGTTGTCTCTTTAAAAAAAATTGAAGAGTAAATTTGAGTGTTATCAGTCTCCCTCCTAATTCTTTTTCAATACTTTTCAAGATACTGCTCCTTGAAGAGCTTATGTGAGAAGGAATGTGGCTGACAATGTGGAGCCCGAGGTTCCTCAAGTTCTGGTTGACCCTTTGGACAAATAAGTGACTCAAGCTGAATTTTGAGTTTCTTTCCAAGTGTCATCTCAAGCTATTATGGCCTAAGATAACCGAGACGTTGTTGCTCCATGAACCCAAATGTGGGTACAAAGGCGACAAGGATAAGGGACTTCACTAGGATGAATATCCTGAAGTTTCATGGGTCAAAAGTGGATAAGGATCCTCAAGAGTTCATTGATGAGATTTACAAGATAGTGGGAATTATGGGAGTGCCAATGGTAGAGAAGGTGGAATTGTCCGCTTATCAACTCAAGGATGTTGCTCAAGTTTTGTTTGAACAATGGAAAAGTGAGAGGGCTATTGATGTGGGTCCTCTTGAATGAGAGAAATATAAAGGAGCTTTGCTTGATCATTTATTTCCTCATGATATGAGAGAGGCAGAAGTGGTTGTGTTCATTAAACTCAATCAACGCAATATAAGTGTGAATGAGTATGATTTGAAGTTCACCTCAGTTGGATAAGTTTGCTCCATCTATTGTTGTTGACTCTAGATCAAGGATGAGCAAGTTTGTATCAGGTGTGTCCGAAATGGTGGTCAAGGAGTGTCGTACCTCCATACTTATTAAGGAGATTGATATCTCCAATTTGATGATACAGGCTCAATAAATTGAAGAGGAAAAACTAAAGGACAAGTCTAGGGAGACAGAGAAGGCAAGGACCAGTGATGGTGACTTTTCCCATTCGAGGTCTGGTAGACTTGGTCGTTCTAAATTCCGACAAAGGTTCTATGGCTCTTTCGTAAATAGTCTTATATCATAAAAGAGTTTGACAAGCGAAAGTCTTACATAGTCTCAACAAGCCATATAATACATCAAATAGGAAGTGGTTGGGACGTAACCCATACACCACATACAATCTCTGAAAACTCAAATAAAGGAAAAATTATAAGTGTCTTGGTCATTCGAACATGAGGATACACCAATCTTTGAATGTCAGGAGGCATCAACTAGCAAGTATGTAATGTAGGAGCGTCAGACCCTTCATTATGAAACAATGTAGGGACAAGTATGCATTAGCATGGAGTGTACTAAGTATGATAGCAATACATAAACGATTTGAAATCATGCTAAAATGGACATTTCATGTCATGCAATGACCCAACTAAATCATAAGATAAATGGTTTGGAAACACAAGTCATAATCATGGTCAAATGCAAGCTTAACATGCTTAAAACACTTTGTGAGATACTTTGAAACTAACCTTAGTTCGTTATTGTTAGATGTTTACTATTAACTAACATAGACCATGTGAGCTATAACATGGAATCTAGTGTAATGCTCCCACAACAAAAAGAGAGTGTCTACGTGCCAAGGTAAGGACCATGAGTCTGAGCTAAGGTGGATCTACTGAATAATGTCTATCTGATACAAAATCTGATGGTGGCAAGTTACTTACAGATTGCTACTAAAGATCCACGGACGATAAACGTAAACCTTCATCCCAAAATCCTACTCAGTGCTAAATAAAATCCCATCATTAATCATATTCATAGAACATATAGATAACTTCATCTATAAGCTTACTTGAGGGATAAACATTTCTTTCATAAAACATGCATAATTTCCATAAATTATAGTTCATAGATTATAAGCTTCATCATGTTTTCATAGTAAAAAATCATGGATCATGCATGTGTTCATATGAATTCAACTCAAAAGAATGTAATTACTTCAATTCATGCATTAAAAGATACAAAACAATCAATTGAATCATAATTGAGAAGAATCAATGAAGATTGACCAAAACCCCTAACTTGGAATTGAGAACTGAAGTTGTAAGACTTGAAGATCTTGGGAACCCTATGGAAGGAAGGAATATATAGATGAATACTAAAATACCTTAGTGATCAAGGCCCAATAGCTATGGTGAATTGGAGAGCTTGAAGTGAAACCCTAGTTTCTTCTTACTTAGCTTTATAGAGAACTTTGGGGAAGAACTTGGAGGGAATTTATGATTTAGAAGAATGATTTTATAATGGGTAGTTAAATCACTTTTATAGGGCTTATAATAGGGGTTAAAACGACATAGCTTAGGTATTAAACTCATAGGAAATGACTAAAATAGCCCTAACTTAAAAAGCTGGTGGGAGACTTGTATGGGAGCTTTCACGGACCGTTTAGCCCTTCACGGTCCCTGAAGGGAGTCGAGGAGGTTGGAGTAGCCTTGAATAGTGCCCTAAAAGGACTGTTTTCCCTTTACAGTCCATCCAGGCAGCCGTAGAGGGTTCATAGTTGGGCATAGGTTCGTGATCCAGCCCGTTAATCCGCCTTGCATTTTCCAAACAAAACTCACCAAATTCCTAGGTGTTACAATATTTCCCCCCTGGGAACATTCGTCCTCGAATCGGACTCAAGCTAGCACGAAAAGAGTAGGAGAGAAACTATAAACCCAACATGAATGCATTCACATAAAGCCACATAACTAAGAAGAAAGTCAATTCCAAACTAAAACATACTTTAAAACATTCTTTCATAACATATATGAATATCATACACAAATTCACATCATTATGAACCAATCAATAAAGCTACATCACATATAAAAAATCAATTTTTCATGAGCATGCATGCATGAGGAAACATGGGAGTGACTAAAAACACAAGAATCCTAAATAGTGAACATGAGGGGTTGATGCCACAATCTGGACCCGAATATAAAAGAAAGAGATAAGGATACTATAACATCACATCGCCTCCGGCCTTTCACATACCGAACCATAGAAAGGAATCCTTCCAACAATTTAAATAGTTCCACAACACACAAACCATGAAACAATCTATCTCCCCCTTGGGAGCAAACCTCTCTAGTCTTTTTGAATCCATCTCCCTCAACCCAAGAATAGCACGAAAGTCTTAAAAACAACGAAACCATCTATACTAGTAAATACTTAAGAAGTTTCCACAAATATTTCAAGGTCGACTTTTAAGCACAATAACCATACATGGAGTCATACCTTAGCTAACGAAACACCTAATATCAAGCAATGCATAACCACAAGCTAAAAGACCATAACTTACCAATCACCGCATCAGTGGAACCCTCATTATCTAGTCGAGTCTGAAGAGTATAAAACCTATTTTTCTTTGGAGCACTCAAACTGGAACCACTAGGTTGAACTTGCCTACCATCCTTTCCATTAGTAGTAAGCAATGAGAAATTTCTCCTCTTGTGGCAACTCTTTCCACACCCAAAGTAGGCATTCAAACCGGCTAGACACTCACCTGTATGGCATTATCCAAACCTCTGACAGTTGGACACCATTTTCTCATTAGAACTATTACCATAAGAATGATTACCTCTAGCGGACATTGAATGAGAGAAATCACCATTATTAGTTCTTTCTCTCTTTAAATCCATAGTCTTCTCCTTAAGTTTTTCTTCTTTGATTTATTGGGCATAAACCATAAAATAGGAGACGTCCATCTTGATAACAAGCATGTCGGTTAGGCATTCTTTGGCCACCAAGTCAAAAGCACCGACACAAAATACTCATCCTTGCCCTTGGGTCGGCAACTATAGTTTGAGCATAATTTGATAGTTGAGTAAACTTCAATGCATATTCTTTGACGTTGATGTTGCCTTGGTTTAAGATTAATGAATTCGAGCACTTTTGCCTCCCTCGTCTCAAGAGGAAAGAACCTATCTATGAAGGTAACCTTAAGCTTCTCCCAATCAAGAGGGCCCTCATCAGTTGCCTTCTATCCCTTCCTTTGGTTAAACCAAACTTGAGGAACACCTGTGAGTTGGTAAGCGACCGATTCTGCCTTTTCTACCAATGTGATACCCATGATCTCTACAATCTTGTGAACCTCGTCGATGAAATTTTGAGAATCTTCCTCAACCTTAGAACCAAAGAACTATAGTGGATTCATCCTAGTAAAGTCGCTCACTCTTATTATCGATATACCCACCCTTGTTTTCACGGGAGACACACCCTCTCTATTTACTTGAGCCGTCATTGTCACGACCCAAAGTATACCCTAGGCGTAACATGGCGTATAGGACCCCGAGAGGCCATACACAAGCTACTTAGCATACATCATACAAGATAATAGAAATCAAAAGAGTTTAAGGAAAATAATTTCAGACAAAAGAGTCGATAAAATGTAGCAGAAGTCTAACATAGTCTCAAATCTATCTAGTACATCAAGAGTGATCAGAACGTAACCTGTACATCACATACAATACTGAATGTAAAGACAATAAGAAATAAAGGCTCGGTCCTCTGATCATGAGGACTCACCAATCTTCAATCTACTAAAGTGATCCCTAGCCGTGGAAAATGCAAATCAGGAGCGTCGGACCCTACATTATTGGAAGAACGTAGGAAAGAGTATGTGTTAGTACATGGAATGTACCAAGTATGATAGTAATACATAAAATATATGAAATCATGCTAAAAAGACTTTTCATGGCATGCAATGACCAAGATAAATCATAAGATAAGAGGCTAGAAAACATAACTTATAAGACATGGTAAATGCAAGTTAAAACATCTGTGAGATACTTCTTGAAATAACCTTTGTTCATTATTATGGGAGATTTACCTTTAATCGACATAGAGACCATGTGAGCTATAACATGGAATCCAATTTCTACCCCACACTGAAAAGAGGTGTTCTTACTTGCCAAGGTAAGAACCATGAACTTCTAGCTTACGTGAATCCACTAGATAATGTCTATCTAGACAAACCTATGGTGGCACATAGTTTATGGGACATGGGTAATCGCCACTTGTCCACTCGTTGCTAAGTATATATCCCACAGAATGTTCATTAGTCTTAACTTTTCTTATCATTCATGATACATGGGTAATCATTATATTTCTTCTAACTAGAGGTCATGGGTAACCGCCGCATGCCTCATTATCCATGGAAGGACACATCAAGTAGTCAATCCAAGCTAAGTCTCATTAGAATAGCTCCTTAAGTCTTTATTCATCTTAGGTGAGAAAACCTCTCAACTTTACAAATACTTTATGTGAAAAATCCTTTCACAACAACAAAATTGATGGTTCACTCTCAAAGAAAATCTCAAATCATTTTCATAAGATCATGCATATCTTCATAAAGTCATCTTTCATGATTCAAAAGTTTCATCATATGATCAATTCTAGAAAACATGGATCATGCATGGGTTCACATAAATTTAACTTGAAATCATGTAATTGTCTAAATTCATGCATAAAAGACACAAATCAATCAATTAAATCATAATTGAAAAGATCCCATGAGATTGAGTAAAAACCCTAACTTCCATTGGAGATTCTACCTTGTAAAAATTAGAGAATTTAGGAACCCTATGGAGAAAAAGACTCTATAGGTGAATACGATCATACCTAGATGCCAAGAGCTTACAATAAATGGTGAATGTGGAGACTTGACCTTGAAACCCTAGTTTTCTTCTTCATGATTTTAGGTAGAGAAATATTTGGGGAAGGACTTTGATTAACTTTGAGAATTTGGTAGAATGAGTTCAGTTGAGGAAATTTGGGGGTAAAAATGTTTAAATTGGGTCTCTAATAGAAGTTAAAACAACATAGTATTGGGTTAGAATAATTAGGAAAAGAGCCAACAGCCCCTTCTTAAAATAACTGCCAACCTCACCAATGGCCAGACCTACGGTCCGTTGGTCACACCACGGACCGTCCTGGTCGGCCGTGGGTGGGATCAGAGACCACCATTTTGGACTTCAAACGACGGGACCCCCACGTACGGTCTGTGGGTCCACCTACGGACCGTACACCTCAGCCATGGGTCCCAACTTTTGATTCTAAAATTTCTCTAAGTCTGGGACTCGCCTACAAGACCTACCTACGACTTGTGCATAGGACAATGGACCAACTTGGTGAACCGTACAAAAATACTGAAACTTTGACATTTTTTTGAAAAACTTGGACTGGCCAACCATGGGCCTACCTACAGACCGTGTGTCAGATCACAAACCGTTGGTAGCTCCGTTGGTACAGGCACCCGATCCTGGAAAGCTGTATTTTTTCCCAACTTTTCAAATTTGATTTGTTACAGCCATAGCTTGGGCCAATGCGTGAAATGTGGCTCGAAACTGATCATTAGTCAGTTGCTCGGCCAAAGGGTTGACTGGAACTTGGGGAACCTCTTGTTCCACATATACACCAATATTCTTCCTCACGCATGCTCTTTTAGGGGCCATCTCCTGAATAGTATCGAATAAGGATTAGGAGAGGGACATATAGAGTAACAGTCTATCGTACAACTTTAGAATGATGAAAGAAGTGGAGCTTCCTAAACATATTATCCATAAGTGTGGCACGCTTCACGCTTATTAACAAGACTCTACTCGACGTGGCTTGTGAGACATCCTAGGACCTTTCTAAACCTTGTATTTTGAATACCAAGTTTGTCACGACCCAAAGTACCCCTAGAAATGACATGGCCTATAAGACCCTGAGAGGCCTAACACAAGTCACTTATCATAGATCATACAAGATAATAGAAATAAAGAGAATTAAAAAAAAATATATTATATCATAAAACAGTTTGATAAAGTGGAAGTCTAACATAGTCCCAACAAGCCAACTAATACATCAAAAATAAAGTGGTTGGGATGTAACCCATACTCCACATACAATCTCTTAAAACCTAAATAAAGGAAACACTATAAAAGTGTCTTGTTCCTCAGGACATGAGGACTCACCAATCTTTGAATAGCAAGAGAGATCAACTAGCCACGAGTATGCGAAGTAGAAGTGTCGTACCCTACGTTATGAAAAAATATAGGCACAAATATGTATTAGTACATGAAATGTACTAAGTATGATAGTAATGCATAAAATATATGAAATCATGCTAAAAGGGACTTTTCATGATATGCAATGACCAAGCTAAATCATAAGATAATTTTTTTGGAAAACACAAGTCATAATCATGGTCAATGCAAGCTTAACATGCTTAAAACAATTTTTCAGATAATTTAAAAGTAACCTTAGTTCATTATTATGGGATGCTTACTATTAACCGACAAAGACAATGTGAGCTATAACATGGAATTAAGTGTGCTGCTCCCACACTAAAAAAAAGTGTCCTACTCGCCAAGGTAAGGACCACGAGTCTGAGCTAAGGTGGATCCACTAGCTAATGTCTATCTAAGATAAAAATCGATGTTGTCACATAGTTCTGTGACTTAGGGATGACTACTAAAGGTCCATGGATGCTAAACTGAAACTTTCATCCCAAAAGTGCACTCGGTGCTAAGTAAAATCCCATGGAATAGTCATTAATCACATTCATATTATCATCCATAGAAAACTACAATTAAGTTATTAATCCAAGCTAGAAACATCATAGAGTAGCTCCTTAAACCATGTGTGAGAAATCCTTTCACCATTCATGATCTTTTTATAATAGCTTTATAAGACCCATTGTCATCAAATTCAGACTAAAAGTGTCATACTACAATGATATTAGTTTTAGAAACTTGATCCATGATCATTTATGGCATATCTGGATACCATATCAATTAAGACCTCATATAGTACAATAATCAAAAGAATTGATGAAAAATCTTGATGTCATTGATTTTATGTATCCAAGCTTCATAGAACATATAGATACCTTCCTCTATAAGCTTACTGATTGATAAACATTGCTTTTATAAAACATGCATAATTTCCATAAATCTTAGTTCATAGTTCATAAGCTATATCATGTGTTCATAGTAAAAAATCATGGATGATGCATGAGTTCATATGAATTCAATTCAAAAGCATGTAATTACTTCAATTCATGCATTAAAAGATCGAAAACAATCAATTGAATCATAATTTAGAAGAACCCATAAAGATCGAATAAAATCCTAACTTTGAATTGAGAATTGAACTTGTAAAATTGGAAGATCTGGTGAACCCTATGGAGGGAAGGACTCCATAGGTTAATAATAACATACCTTAGTGATCAAGGCCCAATAGCTATGCTGAATTGGAGATCTTGAAGTGAAATCCTAGCTTCTTCTTCCATAGCTTTAGAGAGAACATTAGCGAAGAACTTGGAGGGAATTTAGGATTTAGGAGAATGATTTTAGAATGGATAGTTTTAGGACTTAAATTACGTATATAGGGCTAAGAGTAGCGGTTAAAACAACATAGCCTTAATATTCAACTCATAGGAAATGACTAAAATAGCCCTGACTTAAAAAGTTGGAGGGAGACCTGTAAGGGAGCCTTCACAGACCGTTTAGCCCTTTACGGTCTGTGAAGGGAGTCGTGGAGGTTGGGACAGCCTTAAATGGACCCCTTAATGGACTGTTGACCCTTCATAGTCTGTCTAGGAAGTCGTGGAGGGTTCACGGTTGGGCTTAGGTTCGTGATCCTGCCCGTTAATCCGTCTTACACTTCCCAAACAAAACTCATAAATTTCCAAGTTGTTATAGAGGTATATGTCTCTTATTGGTTAGTTTGAAGTTCGTGAAATCTCTTTGATAGGGCCTGAGTTGCTGCTTGAGGCTTTGGAAAAGATTTTTCTTATTCGTGAGAGGTTTAAAATGGATATAAGTCGACAAAAATCTTATGCCAATATTAGAAGAAGAGTGCTTGAATTTAGTGTTGATGATTGGGTTTACTTTAAAATTTCACCTATGAAGGGTGTCATGACATTTGGAATGAAAGCGAAGCTTAGTCCCTATTATGTGGGAACATATCAAATATTTGGGAGTACTGGGGAAGTTGCTTACGAACGGGAGTTGACTAATGATTTAGCTTCGATACATCCGGTATTCCATGTCTCTTTATCGAAAAAGTGTATTGGAGATCTGGCATCCATTGTGCCTTTGGAAAGATTGAGAATTAAAGAAAATCTTTTGTATGAAGAAGTTCTGGTTGAGATTTAGACCAACAAGTTCGGAGGTTGAGAAACAAAAAAGTTGCTTTCGTGAAAGTTCTTTGGAGGAATCAATTAGTTGAGGGTTCTACTTGGGAGACCGAAGCCTACATGAGTCGAAGTATCCTCATCTCTTTCCCTCCACTCCTACTCTAGCTTGATGTATTAACTTTTCATGGTTCATTCCTTCGGATTCATGCATTTTAGTCATTCTCATGTTTCCTTATGAATGTATGTTCATGAAAACTTGATTTTTATGTTATGATTTAGCTTGGAGTTATTTCTTCTTGTTTATGAGCATTTTGATGAAACTTTCATTCATATTGGGTTGTTAGTTTCTCTCCTACGCTATCCATGATTGTTTGAGTCTCATTTAAGGACGAATATTCCCAAGGGGGAGATATTGTAACACCTCAGAGATTTAAAAGTTGGATTGCAAAGGGAAAGTTCAATTTTTTGGCACTGGTGCAGGAACTATGAGTCCCATCTACGGATCGTAGGAAGTCTTACGGGCCGTAGAAAGGAAGTCGTAAAGTTTAGTTTCTTATATTGGACCTGCGAGTGAACAAGATGGTTTGTACTTTGGTCTATGGTGTAACACCCCGACTTTTCGGAACACTAATTTAACTCGTACCTTCTTGAAAAAATAAAGAGGGTGAGTAATGAATTAAGAATGATGTTGTATGTCATATTTTAAGTTTTCAAGGGTTGTATCTCAAGTTTTTAAGTTAGGTAAGTTGCAAAATAAAAGTTGGCGAAAGTTATCGTAAGTTCCTTTTAAAATATTTCTCTGAAATTTAGGTCAAATGTCTCGGAGGTTTTCTCCCAATCTATAAAGAGTTATGGGGCATACAGCCTAGCAAATAGAAGTTCTACGAGTCTAATTTCCAACGCATCGAACCGTTCATTCATACGACTTCAGAATAGAGAGATATTCAGGTTTTTGTGAGACTGTGCAAGCAGGTACGTGGGGTGGGTCCCCTAGGTCGGTGGAACTCTTTATATATCTTCTTCTTCATCTTTTCTTCATTTTTTTCAGTAAATAACCAGAAAATTTAGAAAACCCACTTCTAGGATCAACCAAATTATATATTTTCTTGACTTAAGTCCTTGAAGAAAGTTGTTCTACGCGTTGAGCTCGTCATCATGGTATAATTTATTTTATCGATTCCGTAGCATATCATACTTTGGTGTTGGGACAGCAAGGGTGTGGACATACTTTAAGGTTTTGAGGTGTATTACGAACTTAAGATCAAGGTAAGACCCTTCTTTCATCGACTCTAGTTTTGATAAGCCACAAATAGCAATTTGCGACAGAAATACATATCTTTTATCGGATTATCATGGTATCTTC